>JAWPHD010013790.1:0-65762 GCA_037043455.1 Cyrtodaria siliqua | reverse complement strand
GGGGGCGGCGTTCAGGTGATGTGGTGAGAGGCGGGGGGGGGGGGGGGGGGGGGTGGGGGGGGGGTGGGGGGGGCGGGTAGGGTAGGGTAGGGTAGGGTTGCAACATATATGTGTAAGAATTTACTTAAACAACACAGAAATATGTAAAAAAAAAAAAAAAAAAAAAAAAGTGTGCTGGGGGCGGGGTTAGGTGGGTGGGGGGGGGGGGGGGGGGGGGGGGGAGAGGGAGCCCATGCCCCAATATGGGTGAAGTAATAAGATGCATAATGCTATAACAAATCCCAAACCAAAATTATAGATATATACATGCTTACATGCAAACCTAGATCTGCCTTTATTGCACATTTTATGGGTCATCACAATTTGGGTTCCATGGGAGCCCAGAATTTGCAGAAGTCAAAATTTCTTATCCAACCCTTTACAACATTCTATAAGGAAACCAATTCCAAAATTTAGTTCAGCTAGGACAAAAAATGTAAGAGATAAGGACCTGTAAACACAGCTTGCACGCAAAATTTGATGTGAAACAGACATATTTTAAGAATATCTTATCTTTCAGAATTTGGGTTCCATGGGAGCCCAGGGGTTACAGGAACCAAAATTACTTAAGCAGCCCTTACGATAATGCTATAAGGAAGCTAATGGCCAAATTTGGTTGTGCTAGGGTAAGAATTGTAAGAGATATAGACTTGTAAACACAGCTTACACGCAAAATTTGATGTGAAATGGGGCACATTTTATGGGCTATCATAATTTGGGTTCCATGGGAGCCCATGGGTTACAGGAACCACAATTGCTTATGCAGCCCTTAAGATAATGCTACAAGGAAGCCCATGAACAAATTTGGTTGTGGTAGGATAAGAAATGTAAGAGATATAGACTTGTAAACACAGCTTACACGCAAACCTTGATGTGGGACGCCGACGCCGACGCCGACCCCGGGGTGATTACATAAGCTCTCTTATTCTTCGAATAGTCGAGCTAATAATAAAGATTATAATTCAAATACCCACACCAAGTTTACAGTTACACAGTCAGTGAAATTGACTCTGATGGGTGCATAGCATTTAACC
Source organism: Cyrtodaria siliqua (assembly GCA_037043455.1). Classification (NCBI taxonomy): domain Eukaryota; kingdom Metazoa; phylum Mollusca; class Bivalvia; order Adapedonta; family Hiatellidae; genus Cyrtodaria; species Cyrtodaria siliqua. Next base: position 64,689 of record JAWPHD010013790.1, on the reverse strand, counting down.
GTTTAATTCAAGATTTAAAAAAGGTTGGGGAGCGCTTTGCCATATTTTAACTTTCAGTAAGTTAGCATACAGACAAGGTCACTAAGTGCATCATACTAAAGAAAGAGAAACAGAGCATTTCTGTTTTCAGATAAACCAACTTGCCGAGACCAGACTATATCTATTACATATATAAGGTTTGACAGAAAATACAAACTAACATGAGCACACGTTCGATGTACAACAGTTGCATGCGCATGGTTATATACAAACGCGTTACGTACTAGCTCGACATTATCACATGTTTCCTACAGAAGTTGACATGTATATAAACTACATATTATATTTGCTGCTAAGCTAAAAGGTTATGCATGTATAAAGAAACACATATAGTTTCATTGCTAATGCGTTAATATATACTATCGTGTTTCCCAAAAGTTATTTATAAAACATGTATTGTTATATAAGTCAACCTGAATAAACAATAGCCTTTTATATTTGCCACTAAGACAAAAACGGTAATGCACGTAGGAAAATAAAAAATAATGCACGTAGGAAAATCAATACATGACAAAATAATACACATACAGTTCATCGCTACTATGTATCTATAAGCTAATGTGTTGCTCACATGTTATTTATTTATAGAAGTAAACTGCTATACTCAATGTATTTTGATTGCTGCATATCTTACATTTGCATGTATTACATTAAGATACTACTCATCATATACACCTACACCTATATACAATCATATATACACACACCCATCACGCACGTACGCACGCAGGCACACATTTACGTACACGCACACACACATACACGTGCGCAAAGATATATAAATATTTTTTTCATACCATATTTATTATACATCTATAACGATACTAAATGAATAATATTCTAAGGATTAATCATTAAATTCATATAATCTATACGAAGAAACATGTCATTTGAGTTGTGAGCAAAGAGCAAAGAGAAAGCCCAATCACTCTAAAATAGCAATTTATCGCCACAGACGCACGCACACATCGACACCCACATCCGTCTGAGTATACGACTTCAGTCGCATGACGTTAGTTGCAGATCAGTTTGCATCATTTATTTAATAGATGAAGTATGTATCCTATATAACAACACAATGCATATCAAGTGTTCAACCTGCCGATATTAGTAGTTTCATGCATTAAATATTCTACATCCACTAGAAAAATAATTTGATAAAAAGTTAGATAAAAAGTTATGGTATCCCAACGTCTGTGTCTGATGCAAAACTGTTCTAAATGAGTCATTGTATTTTCATTATAATCTGCGTATACCTTTCTCAGCGAGATACGGCGTCTTTTGTTAAATTGTCCGTCGATCGCGGATGCTTTTGTTCGATAATCAATGGTGAATTGCTGGTTTTATGGTAACTCGTGCGCGCATAGAAGTATAGTCACCAGCGAAAGTTAGCTTACCTAAAAAGTCCGAAACAACAATTTTTTTTTTAAAAAATCAACACCATAAACACACACAAAAAAACACACTATTTTTTTTCCAGTATATATTTATATATTTTTAATTATTTGGATCGATTGAAAAAACCCCGAAAAAAACACATTTATTTTTTATCGGTATCTGGCCATGGGAGATCTACCCAGCTGCTGTACTGATCGTAAGTCACCTCATGCTGGTTCCCCATTTTGTTTTTGAAGAAGATCCGTCCATCTCTTGTCCATACAATGTCTACTTCATCAGGTCGTTTCTTCTTGATACACGCAAAGACATGCTGATTTATGTAGGTGAGGTCCTCATTTATGAAAACCCCACTACCTTTAAAGGTCTTCTTTCCTCGCATGACAGTTTCACGTGTCATTCGCGAGACAAACTTCACAATAATTTGTCGTTTGCCATCGTTTTTCTTTCCAAGTCTGTGTGCAATATCTACGTCCTGTCTATTTATATTCAGACCTTCTATTTTAGCATTTAGAGTTTTGATCACTATGTGTGTAGTTTTCTCAGCGCTCTCGTTTTCTGATTCGTTTATTCCACTTATTCGTATATTATTGCGCCTGCCATATTGTTCTAGTTCATTAATTTTACCCTGTCCATTTACTTCTATCTTCTCTATTTCTTTTGAAAATCTGGCATTTTCTGACTTTTGCTCTTTGACCTCATTTTCTAACTGTTTCACCTTTTCTTTCAGCTTATCATTCTCTTGGTCTTTCTCAAATAATTTAGATTCCATTAGGTCTATTCTGTGGCACACTGAGTTTAGGAATTCGTCCTTCATTTCCACAAATACACTTTTGATCATTTCTTTGATACTGCTGTCATCTTTTGTCACTACATTGGCAAGTTTTGTGTTGATTTCTCTTAACTGTTTGCTAATTTCCTCCATGCTAATTTTTGTCAAATTGTTTTCCTGTCCTTTGTTTTTAATGTGTGACTTCTCTGTATCATTAGCTATATCTTCACTTGTAGTTATCCCTTTTGCCTTCTTAGCAGCAGTCTCCTTGACCTTTTTATCCTTCTTCTTTGACAATTGAATTGTGACGGTGCTATTGTCCAGGTCACTTGTGCTGCTTTGTTCACTACGTTTCCTCTTTTTGTCTATGTCCGTTTCTTCGTCTTTCGTTTCTATGTCCTTTTTCTCCTGTATACGATCTTTATTGTTTAGCGTGACTGACATTACTTTGCTTTGCAGTATACTTTTAAATTTTGTGAGCGCGAATTTTATCGGTCTTAGTTGGTCAGTTTATGTCGCTTTATGTAAGAATAATGTATCTACTGTATCATGACTATATTGTTAGCTGTTTTTAACGCTGCACTGCATCGAACCCGTACTTGAGGATCACATTGCTATTTTATTTTCAGAAATACCTCTAAAATTCTATAAGTACATATTTTCAGAATTTGACAGTATATTTACCAACAGTTACGATAAATATATATCCTTTTTGTATAATCCAATTGTTTTGCCTTTCATTGAAATTCACTATTTTCGCACTATCGATTTGTTTACATTGTATACCGGTGTCGCGTGTTATTATATTTGAACAAACTTGGCAGAGGACCATAAGCTTATAGCAAGTGCAAAATATTAAATCTCTAGCTCCTGCAGTTCCCGAGAAGAAGCTTTTATTCAGTTTTTCCCTATACAAGCCTATGTAAAACTGTGACCCCGGGGTCACCATTTGAACAAAATTGGTAGACGACCATAAGCTTATAGCAAATGCAAAATATTAAAACTCTGGCTCTTGCAGTTTCAAAGAAGAAGATTTTTTAAGTTTTTCCCTATACATGTCTATGTAAAAGATGTGAACCTTGGGGCGGGGCCAAAATGTGACCCCACGGTCACCATTTGAACAAACTTGGTAAAGGACCATAAGCTTATAGTAAATGCAAAATATCAAACCTCTGGCTCTTGTAGTTCCGAGAAGAAGATTTTTAAAAAATAAAAATCCAATATAAGTCTATGTAAAACTATGACCACGGGGCGGGGACAAATTTGACCCCAGGGTCACCATTTGAACAAACTTAGTACAGGACCATAAGCTGATGCTACATGTAATACATGAGAGCTCTGTGCCATGTGGTTCTAGAGAAGAAGATTTTTTTCAGTTTTTCCCTATACAAGCCTATGTAAAACTGTGACCCCTGGGTTGGGGCCAAATATGACCCCTGGGTCACCATTTGAACAAACTTGGTAGAGGACATAAGCTTATAGCAAATGCAAAATATTAAACCTTTGGCTCTTGAAGTTTCCCTATACATGTCTATGCAAAACATGTGATCCTTGGGGTGGGGTCAAATGTGACCCGAGGTTCACCATTTACACAAACTTGGTAAAGGACCATAAGCTTATAGTAAATGCAAAATATCAAACCTCTGGCTCTTGTAGTTTCCGAGAAGAAGATCTTTAAAAAAAAAAATCCTATATAAGTCTATGTTAAACTGTGACCCCCGGGGCGGGGACAAATTTGACCCCAGGGTCACCATTTGAACAAACTTAGTAGAGGACCATAAGCTGATGCTACATGTAATGCAATGAGAACTCTGTGCCTTGTGGTTTCAGAGAAGAAGATTTTTTAAAGTTTTTTCCTATATGTCTATATGAAAAACATGCATAATCTCAATATACAAACTTTGGATCCCCGGGGCATGGCCATTTTTGACCCTGGGGACTTCATTTGAATAAAATTGATAGTCTAGGCGTTGGCGATCATTTTAAAGGAAAAATTGTTGAAATCTGTCCAGCGGTTCTGGAGAAGAAGATTTTTTAAGGTTTCGACCGTATATGGTAATGGCAGCCATCTTGGATGTAGCGCTGACCTAATTTTAACAAATCTAAAAAGCATTCATCTAAGGATCATCCATGTGAAGTTTGGTCAAAATTAGCCAAGCGGTTTCTGAGGAGAAGTCGTTTGAAGAAAAGTTAACAGACGACGGACGACGGAAGACAGACAACACACCATCCCATAAGGGCCAGTAGAGCTAAAAACGAAAGGAACAATAAAACAAGAGGCCCAAGAGGGCCTGTGGACGCTCTACTGGCTAACACGGCTCTTATAACATCAATGAAGCGAGTGACAGCATTTTACGTGTTTTTTTTAAGATTTGGTGAAAATACAGCATTTTTAACTAAATCAAAGGCCATAACTAAAAAATCTGGTAAAGTTTGGTAAAGATCAGATAAAAAATGAAGGCCCCATCATATTAACGCGGCAAAATATGACATTTTTATCTAAACAAGAGCCATAACTACTCTGTTACTGGTCCGATCTTGCTGGTTTTCGAACTTGGTCAATAGAGCTAAAAACAAGAGGTCAATGACCTTGAAGCTCTACTGATTGTTTTTGATTTCAGGAAGTAGTCGCTACAAACTAGTTTTTTGAAAATCTACTTTTAGCCGTGGCGGCCATCTTAAATTTCCGGCCGACCTGATATTTTGCTAGGATCAATTAGAAATCAAGAACAACATTCCTGTGAAGTTTCACGAAAATCCGTCAAGTAGTTTCAGAGGAGTAGTCGCTACAAATTTTCATTATATAACTCTATGTAAACGAGATGGCCGCTGCCAGCCATGTTTAACGTCGAATCAAAATTTTCGACAAGGACCAACATCATGTCATGCTGATCATTTTAGAAAAAGTCCCATATCAATACCTCTTATAGTTTTCAAGAAGTAGTCGCTACAAACTTATTTATTTTAAATCTATTTTTAGCTTTGGCGGCCATCTTGGATTTCACATCAACATGAATTTTTGCTAGGAACAACTAGACTTCATGGGCATCATTTCTGTAAATTTTCATTAAATACATCCATTAGTTTCAAAGGAGTAGTCGCTACAAATAAAAGTTTACGGACAGACAGACAGACAGGCGGACAGACGGACGCCGGACGCCGCACCACGGCATAAGCTCTGCTGATCTCTGATCAGTCGAGCTAAAAATGAAAAAAAAAATCAAATCAAAGGACTGAAGGTCCTGAGAGTCGCCAAGATTGAACAGTGTCTATCTTCTTGATGAGGTTGAAGGTTTTTGAATATTGAGAAAGTAAGAGTTTAAAAAAAATTATAATCAAATATCTAAAAAAAACAATATACCGGTATATATTAAACAAAAAAATATACTACTAATAAACAATATACCAGTATATATTAAACAAAAAAAAAATACTACTAATAAAAAAAACCCCGCAAAACATCTGGTAAAGTTTGGTAAAGATCAGATGAAATATGAAACCCCTATCGTATTATCGAGGCAAAATATAGCATTTTTAACTAAATCAAGGGCCATAACTCCGCTGTTACTGGTCTGATCTGGCTGGTTTTCAAACTTGTGCGAGCTTTCATTAATATTAACAAGTTTGGTAAAGATCGGATGAAAAATGAAGGCCCTTGGCCAGTAGAGCTAAAAATCATCAGCTCCAAAAAGTAGGTCAAGGTCATAGATGAAATCCGTGCATCCAAAAAGATGCACTACCCAGGACACAACTATGTCAAAATAGAATATGTTTTCTTCCAAAGATTAAGCTATAAATTAGGTTTAAAACATCTAGTGCATAATTATACTTCATGAGAAAGTGATGTAAATGTAACAATTAAAGTTATCTGCCCTTTGCTTGGATGGTGAAGGTCACATCTACATTATTTTGCTTTGTCACGTTGCAATGTACCACTCAAGATACAACTATAAGCAAAGTTTGAAAGGTCTTCGTGCATACAGTTTGTGAAAAAGTGACCTAAGCACAATAGTTGAACCTAAAAATTATAAGGTTATCTGCCCTTTGCTTGGATGGTCAAGGTCACTTCCACATTTGCTTTGTCACGTTGCGATGTACCACTCAAGATACAACTATAAGCAAAGTTTTAAAGGTCTAGTGCATACAGTTTGTGAAAAAGTGACCTAAACGCAAAAGTTGAACCTAAAAAGTATTAAGTTATCTGCCCTTTGCTTGGAGGGTCAAGGTCACTTCAACATTTTGCATACAGTTTGTGAAAAAGTGACCTAAACGCAAAAATTGAACCTAAAAATTAGTAAGTTATCTGCCCTTTGACTGGAGGGTCAAGATCACTTCCACATTTGCTTTGTCACGTTGCCATGTACCACCCAAGATACAACTATAAGAAAAGTTTGAAAGGTCTAGTGCATACAGTTCGTGAAAAAGTGACCTAAACGCAAAAGTTGAACCTAAAAATTAGTAAGTTATCTGCCCTTTGCTTGGAAGGTCAAGGTCACTTCCACATTTGCTTTGTCACGTTGCGATGTACCACCCAAGACACAACTATAAGCAAAGTTTGAAAGGTCTAGTGCATACAGTTTGTGAGAAAACGACCTAAACACAAAACTTGAATGTTGACGCCGCCGACGCTGCCGGAAAAGCAACACCTATGTTTCTTTTTTTCTTTGAAAAGGCGAGACAAAAATGAAAAAAAAAAATCAACAAAAAAAAAAATGAAAAAAATAAATAAAACTATTTTTTTTTTTTTTTTTTTTAAAAATAATCATAAAATCTGGTTAAGTTAGGTAAGATCAGATGCAAAATGAAGGGCCTATCGTACTAACGAGGCAAATTATAGCATTTTTAATGAAATCAAGGGCCATAACTCTGCTGTTACTGGTCCGATACGGCCAGTTTTCAAACTTGTTCGAGCTTTCATTGACATTAACAATCTGATAAAGTTTGGTAAAGATGGGATGAAAAATGAAGGCCCTATCATCTTAACGAGGTAAAATATAGCGTTTTTAACTAAATCAAGGGCCATAACTCCGCTGTTACTGGTTCGATCTGGCCGGTTTTCGAACTAGTCCAAGCTTTCATTGATATTACCAATATGGTAAAGTTTGATAAAGTTTGAATGAACAATAAAGCCCCTATCGTCTTAACGAGGCAAAATATAGCATTTTAAAATAAATCAAGGGCCATAACTCCGCTGTTACTGGTCCGATCTGGCTGTTTTCAAACTTGTCCGAGCTTTCATTGATATTAACAATCTGTTAAAGTTTGGTAAAGGTCGGATGAAAAACGAAGTAAAATTTAACGGACAGACGACGGACGACGGAAAACACTCCATCCCATAAGCTCTGCTGGCCCTTAGCCAGTAGAGCTAATGAAGGTAAGTGACCTTGAACTATTATTTTTTTTTGCACAGTTCTTTTTATTAAGGCCATTAATGTTCTCTCCCATACTATCATTACCATCATTTTATCGTTCCTTTCGTGACCTACCTACGTTTGGTAGGAAAATACTGGTGTCATATAGATTAGATTGTGTGTATTAAGTTCGAAATCTGCATGATTTTTGTTATCTGACCAACAGATACAAAAGAAAAGAGGGCCAATAACCCTGAATCGCTCACCTAATGACCGTTGTCTATTATAAACAAGAGGTCAATGACCTTGAAGCTCTACTGATTGATTTTGATTTCAGGAAGTAGTCGCTACAAACTTTTTTTTTGAAAATTTATTTTTAGCCGTGGCGGCCATCTTGAATTTCCGGCCGACCTGATATTTTGCTAGGATCAATTAGACATCAAGAGCAACATTCCTGTGAAGTTCATGAAAATCCGTCCAGTAGTTTCAGAGGAGTAGTCGCTACAAGTTTTCATTATATAATTCTATGTAAACAAAGATGGCCGCTGACAGCCATGTTTAACATCTAATCAAAATGATTTTTGACAAGGACCAACATCATGTAATGCTGATCATTTTAGAAAAAGTCCCATATCAATATCACTTATAGTTTTCAAGAAGTAGTCGCTACAAACTTGCATTTTGAAAATCTATTTTTAGCCATGGCGGCCATCTTGAATTTCCGGCCGACCTGAAATTTTGCTAGGATCAATTAGACATCAAGAGCAACATTCTGTGAAGTTTCATGAAAATCTGTCAAGTAGTTTCAGAGGAGTAGTCGCTATAAGTTTTCATTATATAACTCTATGTAAACAAAGATGGCCACTGGCAGCCATGTTTAATGTCGAATCAAAATAATGTTCGACTCGGATAACCATCATGTCATGCTGATCATTTTAGAAAAAGTCCCATATCAATATCACTTATAGTTTTCAAGAAGTAGTCGCTACAAACTTGTATTTTGAAAATCTATTTTTAGCCATAGCGGCCATCTTGAATTTCCGGCCGACCTGGAATTTTGCTTGGATCAATTAGACATCAAGAGCAACATTTCTGTGAAGTTTCATGAAAATCCATCAAGTAGTTTCAGAGGAGTAGTCGCTACAAGTTTTCATTATATAACTCTATGTAAACAAAGATGGCCACTGGCAGCCATGTTTAATCTCTGATCAGTAGAGCTAAAAATAACAGTTACAAAAGTGGGTCGGATACAAAAGTGGGTCGGATAAAACAAGTCTGGTAAGTTAACAAGAGCTGTCGGAGAACAGCGCAGCTCAACTATTCGATTTTTCGGAGAATAGTAAATTATATAGCTAGTATATATCATCAGAAAACAAGGCTAAAACAATGTGAGGTGAGGTTGGGGGATGGGGCTTGTACAGAAACTTGGGCCGATATAAAATTATGTGAAACTTTATTATATTTATGTTTTAATCCTAAATTGCTGTCATTTTAATTTATGGGAGGGCAACATAGCTATATGTGTAAGAATTGACCAAAACAACACAGAAATATGTAAAAAAAATAGAGTTCGATGGTGGGGCAACATAGATATATATGTGTAAGAAATGACCAAAACAACACGGAAATATGTAAAAAAAAAATACAAAAAATTGAGTTTCGAGTGGGGTGGGAAGGCGGGGCGGGGAGGGTGGGGAGCATATATGTGTAAGAAGCTACGTGTAAGAATTGACCAAAACAACACAGAAATATGTAAAAAAAAAAAGAGTTTCGATGGGGTGGGATGGGGCAACGTAGATAAAATAAGAGTTTTGATGGGGTGGGATGGGGCAACATAGATATATATGTGTAAGAAATGACCAAAACAACACAAAAAAAAATTACAAAAAATAGAGTTTCGAGTAGGGTGGGAAGGGTGGGGAACATATATGTGTAAGAAGCTATGTGTAAGAATTGACCAAAACAACACAGAAATATGTAAAAAAAATAATAAGAGTTTCAATGGGGTGGGATGATGCAACATAGATAAAATAGAGTTTTGATGGGGTGGGATGGGGCAACTAGATATATATGTGTAAGAATTGACCAAAACAACACAGAAATATGTAAAAAAAAGTAATACAAAAAATTGAGTTTCGAGTGGGATGGGAAGGCGGGACGGGGGAGGGTGGGGAACATATATGTGTAAGAAGCTATGTGTAAGAAGCTATGTGTAAGAATTGACCAAAACAACACAGAAATATGTAAAAAAAATAGAGTTTCGATGGTGGGGCAACATAGATATATATGTGTAAGAAATGACCAAAACAACACAGAAATATGTAAAAAAAAAATTGAGTTTCGAGTGGGGTGGGAAGGCGGGGCGGGGAGGGTGGGGAGCATATATGTGTAAGAAGCTATGTGTAAGAATTGACCAAAACAACACAGAAATATGTAAAAAAAAAAAGAGTTTCGATGGGGTGGGATGGGGCAACGTAGATAAAATAGAGTTTTGATGGGGTGGGATGGGGCATCATAGATATATATGTGTAAGAAATGACCAAAACAACACAAAAAAAAAATACAAAAAATAGAGTTTCGAGTAGGGTGGGAAGGGTGGGGAACATATATGTGTAAGAAGCTATGTGTAAGAATTGACCAAAACAACACAGAAATATGTAAAAAAAAATAAGAGTTTCGATGGGGTGGGATGATGCAACATAGATAAAATAGAGTTTTGATGGGGTGGGATGGGGCATCTAGATATATATGTGTAAGAATTGACCAAAACAACACAGAAATATGTAAAAAAAAGTAATACAAAAAATTGAGTTTCGAGTGGGATGGGAAGGCGGGACGGGGGAGGGTGGGGAGCATATATGTGTAAGAAGCTATGTGTAAGAATTGACCAAAACAACACAGAAATATGTAAAAAAAAAAAGAGTTTCGATGGGGTGGGATGGGGCAACGTAGATAAAATAGAGTTTTGATGGGGTGGGATGGGGCAACATAGATATATATGTGTAAGAAATGACCAAAACAACACAAAAAAAATTACAAAAAATAGAGTTTCGAGTAGAGTGGGAAGGGTGGAAAACATATATGTGTAAGAAGCTATGTGTAAGAATTGACATAACAACACAGAAATATGTAAAAAAAAAATAAGAGTTTCGATGGGGTGGGATGATGCAACATAGATAAAATAAAGTTTTGATGGGGTGGGATGGGGCAACTAGATATATATGTGTAAGAATTGACCAAAACAACACAGAAATATGTAAAAAAAAGTAATACAAAAAATTGAGTTTCGAGTGGGATGGGAAGGCGGGACGGGGGAGGGTGGGGAACATATATGTGTAAGGAGCTATGTGTAAGAAGCTATGTGTAAGAATTGACCAAAACAACACAGAAATTTGTAAAAAAATAAAAATATTCCAGTTTAAAGGGGGAGCCACAACATAGCTATGTGTAAGAATTGACCAAACAACACAGAAATATGTAAAAAAAAAAAGTATCCAGTTTTGAGTGGGGGTGGGGGGTGGGGGAGAGGCGGGGGGTAGGGGATGGGGGATGAGGGCAACATATATGTGTAAGAAGCTATGTAAAAATTGACCAAAACAACACAGAAATATGTTAAACAAGAGGTCAATGACCTTGAAGCTCTACTGATAGATTTTGATAGCTAGGTCAGCATTCCCAGTGAAGTTTCATAAAATCTGTCAAGTAGTTTCAGAGGAGTAGTCGCTACAAGTTGAAGTTTTTACTATATAACTCTAGGCAAACAAAGATGGCCACTGGCAGCCATGTTTAATGTCGATTCAAAATAATTTACGACAAGGATCAACATCTTGTCATGCTGATCATTTCAGAAAAAGTCCCATATCAATATCACTTACAGTTTTCAAGAAGTAATCGCTACGAACTTGTTTTTAAAAATCTATGTTTAGCCTTGGTCGCCATCTTGAATTTCCGGCCGACCTGTAATTGTGCTAGATCAACTAGACATCAAGAGCAACATTCCTGTGAAGTTTCATGAAAATCCGTCTAGTAGTTTCAGAGGAGTACTCACTACAAAGGACTACGTATGATAAGAGCCGTATTTGGCCACAGGATTTGTGAAAAATTCAAACGTGGAAATTCAAGATAAAAATGTAATACATTTCCAGATAAATGTTTCATCTGTTTATAATAATGCAAAATAATATTCAAAACCGTATCTAACGGGGCGATATTGTGCCTTGAATTCAGTCAGGTAGGTCGTTTTGAACAAAAAACTTGGAAAACGGCCATTATAAACGTCACCTGTAAAATAAACCAAAACGGCATCCCAGAGATATTTCCAGAATTCGTGCATAATGGTAATCCAAACCAAGCCTATAAATATCTATGGGATGCCGTTTTGGTTTATTTTGCTACAGATGATTTAGTGTTTAAAAAAGCGGTAATTTTTCTCGCTGTGTTGCTATGAAGAGTTGTCGTTCGTAACAAAACAAGACCGTATCTAAGGAGAGTTATCATACTTATACAGATGGCGCCATTTACTTCCTGGTTCACACATGGACCAAATAAACGCGTTATTAGTTGATTTTCCGACGGTAAGTGTTATTATTGGTAAATTACACATACTATAATTGCACATGTCAATTGATTGAAATGCTGTGTGATAATGTACAGTTAAATTCCTACGAAAGCAAGTTTTTAAGTGTTGTGTCATGTGATTTCGCGAGAGGACCGACACTCTTGCTAGATCACCAAGAGGGGTTTATAATCATTGGATGGTGGTTTGATAGAATATGCAGAAAACACAATAGTACTTTTCTGTTATAACGTGGAGCAGTAGGTTTTCATTTAAAGGGATATTTATATACTCACCAACTTTATTGAAAACTTGTGCAAATCACAGTCCCTGTCTGACAGGCATTCATATTTGTTGTACATCCGTGATACGCGCATCCTTTTCTAATCTGAACCCACAGTGGTGAGAGCCGAGAAGTTTTCAAATGCAACGTCTTTACCCTCTCGACCACAGATGCGCTTCTCATGGATGAGCCATATATGCCCCCCACTTCACTCCCCACACCAAGTGACAAACCCTTAAATTTCTGCAAGTATACCGGTAGTTTAAACTGTGCTTGCCAGAGGTTGTTTTTTTGCAGGGGTGGGGTAAAATTTTAATAACCCAGCAATTAGTGGTTCCAGTCTCAATGGTGCCAGTAGGTATCATCTCTGTGCCTAAGGGCATGACAATTCCGTTACCAGAATCAGTTAAAATGTAAAAAAAATATATTATCAATACCATGTATCCGCGAAACACGTAAACATATATATGAATCTATCTGATAGCGCCTTAAAACCCAATTCAATTCTATCTGATAGTAATAGTTGGGGCACAGTTGCCAACTTCCTAAATTCCTATACTTCCCATCTCTCTGGTTCAGCTCTAAATATCCCAAGACAATGGTTTTGATGAGCTTTTAGTAATAATTCAATTCATATTTGTATATTTTTTACTATAATTACACTATCCAGTGTTAAGGCGACATTTTTTTCTTCTTCTTGGTTTACGGATCCGCCAACCCCAATTTTCGAGAGATTGGAAAAAAAAAAAAAAATTGAACATCTGTGGGTTTTTTCACCGCCGGCCGCATTTCAACGCCAGATGAAGAAAAAAAAAATTGAATTGGTGAACCATTTTTCTAGTATACAATAATACCACGTCAAACAACAGCATATATCTATCAAAACATCGAAATTTCGAACGCAAACGACGCGCGATCACTATCCGCCATTTCCTTGTATGAGGAACATAGAGTAGTCTCCCTTGTTCACCAAGGTAACTTGATTTCAACACATCCGGGCACTCCATCCGGGCGTGAATACAGAAATTTCATCATTAGGAATATTAAAAGAATATTCAACGATTTAAATACATGTTGTGTTGTCTTCTGTCTTTGTGTTGAATAAACTTACGGTTTTATATGAGAAACATGGTCACCATGTTTGAAATTTGTACTTAGAAACAGATTTAAATTTTTTTTTTCCCTCTGACCGAGGGTAAAAATCTGTAAACCAAAAAAAAATAGTTTGGCTCATTTTATTATTTTTTTCCCTTCCGACCGAGCGTAAAAAAATAAGAAAATATCTGTAAACCAAGAAAAAAAAAAAGTGGCCTAAGCAATAAAACATGAGGTGTCTGATTTGGTAATTGGAATATTGCTATTTACTTCTTTTTAGTGAATAACACAAACACATTATTTCAAGTGATAAATTGATATGCATCTCACTCACAATGTTCATGATTTAGTGTCCCAAATTCAATTCATATTCAAAAAATAATATTTGCTTTATATACATTGTTTTTATCTAACCTTAAATAAGCATGTTATGACAAGTTTGTGTGTTGTTTTTTTCAGTGTCTGAGCATGTGTAAGGTCTCACACCTCTATTATTTCCCCTGAAAGCTCACGGACCTAGAGACAAAAGGAAAATAGAAAATAATTCTATTTTTTCTCAATTTTAGGCAATTTTTAATTTGAAAAATAGGTTTTTCTTTGCTTTAGCATACATCTGCAGTGTAAAAGACAGATGATACAGAAAATCCCATGTTGATATGAGGTTTCATTCAAATTTCAGAACTGTTTGACCGAAGCACCACATATTCAGCTAGATAGTGTATGAATTTTGTATTTTTCATAGGGTTCACAAAACATGAGCGAGAAAAAACAACAACCTGGCTTACTTATGTATTTTATTGTTTTAAATTACTGGTCTTGGCTATACTGAAGATATTAAACCAACAACAATGTCTGCTGCCCTGCTTTGAAGCTCAGATGTTGGAAAAGGCTGTACAGTAACCCTATGGGAAAATTAATTGTGGTGTGAGACCTGAAGAGTAGCTAATTTTTCATCATAGTCACACAGACCTCTTTTTTTTAAAGCCCGTTATACACCTTGATTCAATTGATTTGTGTGTTAGTTTCAAAGTAATGATTTGTCAGACAATTTCAACTGGTTGTTGGTACAGATGAAGAATGTCTTTGGCACATATTGTGTCCAGTATATTCCCATATCAGGTATTTGATATAAATCTCATAATAACATTTTTGAGCAATTTGTGTGCATGTATGTATACTTTTTTGACAGCTGTGTAATCATGACAACTCATGTGATAAATAAAAACATGATGTTTTCTGGTGTATACATGTGCATTGTGTCAGAAGCCACATGTTTCTGTAAGGAAATATCACAGAGACAGCAGATATCTAATTTGATATATCTGATATCTCCCATATTGTTGATGTCTCAAATTTAAAGTTGTCAACAACTCATCTTTGTATGCCATACTGGACAGTGATCACATAAGTGATTGTTGTTGCTGCTGCTGCTGCTGTTGTTGTATGTTCCAACTATCAAGCTTCTGTTGGTGTTCTCCATATTTATTACAAAGACAAATAATGTTGCTGTTCTGTTTAGGTGTAATTTGTCATTATTGTATTTCTGTTATCTAGTTGAAATAGGTGCAGTTCTTGAATTTTTTATCTTTTTACGGAAACAGTTACAGTGACAGCTTCAATTATTTTTATTTTATATGGGGTATTTATGTATTGTGTTGCATTTCCTGAAAGCAGGTGACACAGATCATGTTTGGGAAAATGTTCATGCAGATTGAGACAAAAATGGCAGATATATTTCAGAAATACTACATTTGGTGGCATTTCTTGTGTATTTTTATGTTAAAGGCACAATACCGCCAAAATTCAAGTGATACTCAGACTTTCATATTTTTTCATATACTCAGACCTAAGCTTATTTGGGGGTTAATTTGACATGTAGAATCTAAATGCATAGCTATTGACTGGTATACTTTAGACTTTTATCTTGTTACCATGGATACAGAAAGAAATGATATTTTTCCTATTCAAATTTCAGCAGTTGATCATTGAATACATATGTTTGATACCATGATATGAACTAATATTATTTTAATCATAATTATAAGATAGCAGATGACAAAAGGGGATTGTGGTAAAAATCTCATGAAGATTGAGGCACAAATAGTGTAGTTATCACACAAATGCTACATATTATGAAAACATGTTTTGGACTTTTATTTCACAGCGGGAACTTGTCGAATCCACGCGTTACTCTCAATCACATAATCCTGAATTATTTCACTTGTAAATATGATAGAAGCATGCTTATGGTCTTAATTTATAGGTATTGCACATAGCTACTAAATGTTATGTTATGGTTGATGTTGCTAAAAATATTTACTCTCTTCAGGTCTCACACCTCTATTATTTCCCCTGAAAGCTCACGGACCTAGAGACAAAAGGAAAATAGAAAATAATTCTATTTTTTCTCAATTTTAGGCAATTTTTAATTTGAAAAGTAGGTTTTTCTTTGCTTAAGCATACATCTGCAGTGTAAAAGACAGATGATACAGAAAATCCCATGTTGATATGAGGTTTCATTCAAATTTCAGAACTGTTTGACCGAAGCACCACATATTCAGATAGATAGTGTATGAATTTTGTATTTTTCATAGGGTTCACAAAACATGAGCGAGAAAAAAAAAAAACCTGGCTAACTTATGTATTTAATTGTTTTAAATTACTGGTCTTGGCTATACTGAAGATATTAAACCAACAACAATGTCTGCTGCCCTGCTTTGAAGCTCAGATGTTGGAAAAGGCTGTACAGTAACCCTATGGGAAAATTAATTGTGGTGTGAGACCGTAAGCTGTTAGAATTGTGACATGGTCTTGAAAGTGATATTGTCTTGGAAATATCATGGTGACATGATATTGTCTTCTTTGATGAACAATCGGTATGCAGTTTAGCTTTTAATTCAAGTATTTTTAATTTTTTAAAGTTATTTTTCAACTTATTTGAATCTATAAATATGTTTATTTATAAACAGACTACAGTAGAAAAACTTGCATGTCAGGGTTACACCTGGGTACAAACAGTATATTGAGATCAGTGTGTCATGTGTCAGAGAAAAAAACTCTTAATATATTTTCTCAAAATAATGAAATGGGTTGAAATGTTCACCAATGGTGTACATGATTATAAAAGTGCAAATGAGTAATGTTTTCAACTTTATAAGAATAATAATGAAATATAACTCAGTTTAGTACAGTAAATTAATATATTGTGTATTTTTTTTATGTAAAACAAATGTGCAATTTAATTTACAGTGTGCTGTGTTGGTGAATGCACGGTCAGTGTTGCTGTTATCAGTGTTATGACTACCTGTATTTGGAAATACTGTAAGTTCTATCTTTGTATGTTATTAGTATGATGTCATATAATCACTATATTTATATATTTGTCATGTATTGCAGGGTGTAAAGATGTTTTATTTTTAGTATGTGCATATAGATGCATATAATTGAGCCAAATAAATGTACTGAAATGGTTAAATAGAAAAAGGAGACTATGAAAATAAAATAATAGGCCAACATAGTCATATTCTAATGATTTCTAATCCATTTTGGCATGTGATGGCCTTTTAGTCAGATTACTTTAAAAATGATATTGTTTTCAACAACCTCCAAGTGTTGTCATTTATAAAACCTTTGAATTTGAACACAGGTGGGCTTGTATTCATGATTTATTGTGTTATGGTATTCACAGTTCACAGCTGGAATATTTGTATATGCACTACATAAAATGGTAAAGTTCTCTTGGTGCTTTGATTGCATTTTATGTTTTATATGCAGCACTTTTTTTTTATACATTTCCAACAGGAAACAACATGAAGTATACTGCAGAATATTTCAATGGAGGACCAGTCCAGTGAACTACAGGCCTCCTTTTGGACAGAATTCTATAAGACATGTCAGAAATAAGCAAGGGCACAGTGCAACTATTGACTATGAACCTACATGTATGAACTCAACAAGGGCAATTTGAAAGCTAATTGTGGTATAATACATACCTTTTTTGGTGGAGTATACCACCATAGTTATGTTAATTTAAAAACAATAAAATTGATAAAAAAAAAGTGTCTTGTTTGTTGTTTTTCTCCATGATATCAGGCAACATGTATTCCTTCTGGATATATTGTAAATGGTCAAGTGTAAATCATAGGTAAGACTAGAAGTATAAACCTGTTACCTAATAATCACTTTATATAGCCTATGCAACATGTTTTATGTTAGGGAGACTTCTGTAATGAACATATTATTTATTGTTTCATATAATGTCAGGCATACAGATTTTTATTATTGGCATATACTTGAATGTGTTTGGCTAAACATCTCAAGCTCATAGTACCATTACCTATGTTTATGAATCTTTTAGTTTACAGTATGATCAATGTGATTTTGACAACATGATATTGGCAATGGAATGATAAAAAATTTGGTACCAAACATGGCTGGAATTTGTCAATTTAATTCTAAACAAGAGGCCCAAGAGGGCCTGTGGACGCTCTACAGGCTAAAACAGCTCTTATAGATTTAGATAGATATAGCTAGATATAGCTCTCTTCTCCTATAGATTTAACAAAGGAAAATACAATATAGCATTTTTCAACAAATAAAGGGCCATTGTTATTACTAACAAGATCTAGCTGTTTTTCGAAATTGTCCAAGATTTCATTGATATACCGCGCTTTGCGCAACTAGACATCATACAGAGGCTTTCTGCCAAATTTCGTAGAAATCCAACAAGCCGTTTAAGAGGAGTAGCGCCGACAAGAAATTTAAAATAAAAATGTCAAAGGGCCATAACTCCATCAAAAATCAGCAAACTGGAACAAAAGAGTGATATGCACAACTGGACATCTTACCGATGCTTCCTGCCAAGATTCGTTGAAATTCAACAAGGCATTTAGGATGAGTAGCGCCGACAAGACATTTTAAAGTAAGTGTCAAGTAATTAAAAAGATAATGAAAAAAAAAAAAAAAAAAAATCAAATAAAAAAAAAAAAAAAAAAAAAAAAAAATTAAACAAGAGGTCAATGACCTTGAAGCTCTACTGATTGATTTTGATTTCAGGAAGTAGTCGCTACAGACTTGTTTTTGAAAATCTATTTTTAACCGTGGCGGCCATCTTGAATTTCCGGCCGACCTGAAATTTTGCTAAGATCAATAAGACATTAAGAGCAACATTCCTGTGAAGTTTCATGAAAATCCGTCAAGTAGTTTCAAAGAAGTAGTCGCTACAAGTTTTCATTATATAACTCTATGTAAACAAAGCAGCCATGTTTAAGGTCAAATCAAAAATGGCCACTGGCAGCCATGTTTAACGTCGAATCAAAATATTTTTCCACAAGGATCTACATCATGTCATGCTGATCATTTTAGAAAAAGTCCCATATCAATATCACTTATAGTTTTCAAGAAGTAGTCGCTACAAACTTATTTTTTAAAAATCTATTTTTAGCTGTGACGGCCATCTTGAATTTCCGGCCGACCTGAAATTTTGATAGGATCAATTAGACATCAAGAGCAACATTCCTGTAAAGTTTCATGACAATCCGCCAAGTAGTTTCAGAGGAGTAGTCGCTACAAGTTTTTACTATATAACTCTATGTAAACAAAGATGGCCGCTGGCAGCCATGTTTAATGTTGAATCAAAACGATTTTTGACTAGGATCAACATCATGTAATGCTGATCATTTTAGAAAAAGTCCCATATCAATATCACTTATAGTTTTCAAGAAGTAGTCGCTACAAACTTATTTTTTAAAAATCTATTTTTAGCTGTGACGGCCATCTTGAATATCCGGCCGACCTGAAATTTTTCTAGGATCAATTAGACATCAAGAGCAACATTCCTGTAAAGTTTCATGACAATCCGCCAAGTAGTTTCAGAGAAGAAGTCGCTACAAGTTTTTACTATATAACTCTATGTAAACAAAGATGGCCGCTGGCAGCCATGTTTAACGTTGAATCAAAACGATTTTTGACTAGGATCAACATCATGTCATGCTGATCATTTTAGAAAAAGTCCCATATCAATATCACTTATAGTTTTCAAGAAGAAGTCGCTACAAACTTGTATTTTAAAACTCTATTTTTAGCTTTGGCGGCCATCTTGGATTTCACATCAACATGAATTTTTGCTAGGATCAACTAGACTTTATGGGCAACATTTCTGTAAAGTTTCATGAATATCCATCCAGTAGTTTCAGCTGTGAAGTCGCTACAAATAAAAGTTTACAGACGGACGGACAGACGGACGACGGACGCCGCACCACGGCATAAGCTCCGCTGATCTCTGATCAGTTGAGCTAAAAATTGAAAATAAATAAATACAATATAGAATTTTTTTTCAATTTTTTAATTTTTTATTTGATTTTTTTTTTTTTTTATTTGATTTTTTTTTTTTTATAAGTCTATGTAAAACTGTGACCCTCGGGGCGGGGACAAATTTGACCCCAGGGTCACCATTTGAACAAACTTAGTAGAGGACCATAAGCTGATGCTACATGTAATACATGATAGCTCTGTGCCATGTGGTTCAAGAGAAGAAGATTTTTTTCAATTTTTGCCTATACAAGCATTTATGTAAAACTGTGACCCCCGGGACGGGGCCAGGTGTGACCCCAGGGTCACCATTTGAACAAACTTGGTAGAAGACCATAAGCTTATAGCAAATGCAAAATATTAAACCTCTGGCTCTTGCAGTCGCATCGAAATAAATTTTGACAAGGATCAACATCATGTCATGCTGATCATTTTAGAAAATGTCCCATATCAATACCACTTACAGTTTTCAAGAAGTAGTCGCTACAAATTTATTTATTTTAAATCTATTGTTAGTGTGTGTGTGTGTGTGTGGGAGGGGAGGGGGTGACGAGGCAACATGTGTAAGAATTGACAAAAGCAACACAGAAATATGTGTAAGAAGCTATGTGTAAGAATTGACTAAAACAACACAAAACTATGTTAAAAAAAAGAGAAAAGTTTCAAGTGGGGGTTGGGGTGGGGAGTGAGGTGCGGGTGGGAGAGGGCAACATATATAGAGGATCTTAAACAAGTTCCCATTTCATATAAGATTTATAAAACGAGTTATGAATTATTTTAATTTTAACGAGCCTTTTGGCGAGTTAAAATTAAAAATAATTCATGACGAGTTTCATAAATCTTATATGGAATGGGAACGAGTTTAAGATCCTTTTTATCACATAACATTGCAATCAAATTAGTAAAAAATAATTCAGATGGACATAGAACCGCCACGACGTCAGCCACACTTTAGCGCCAAAACGTCATATGTGACGTTGTAACGTCACGTCTCACAAATAACGTTGCGGATAAAAGAATTTGTGTTTTACCTCTTTACAAAATAGCAGTTTACGTCAACTTTTTAACAAACCAACAACAACGTTTTGTATAACGTGCATTATTTTTATAAGCTGTCACAAATAATAAGTTTATGAGTCAGATCTGGGTAAATTTGTAATAAATAAAATAGTTTCAGTTAATAAACTTGCATAGTGTTACAGATTTAACTCGAACAATCAAAATCGTTCCAGGTTGTATTATACGTGTGTCATACAATAGAATATTAAATGGGTGTTCGACACTGCCAACAAGGGACGTTATGTGATAAATATGTGTAAGAAGCTATGTGTAAGAATTGACTAAAACAACACAAAAATATGTAAAACAACAGGCCCAACAGGGCCTGTGGATGCTCTACTGGCTAATATGGCTCTTATAACATCAATGAAGCGAGTGACTATCGTCTTAAAGAGGCAAAATATAGCATTTTTAACTAAATCAAGGGCCATAACTCCGTCATTACTGGTCCGATCTGGCGGGTTTTCGTACTTGGCCAGTAGAGATAATAAATAAAAAAAAATAAAAATTAAAAAAAAATAAAAAAAATAAAGAAATATAAAAATAATAAAAGAACAAAAAAGTCAAAAAATCTGGTATGAAGGCCTTATCGCCTTAACATGGCAAAATATAGCATATTTAACGAAATCAAGGGATATAACTCCGCTGTTACTGGTCCGATTTGGCTGGTTTTCAAACTTGTCCGAGCTTTTATTGACATTAACAATCTGGTAAAATTTGGTAAAAATCGGAGGAAAAATCTAGGCCCTATCGTCTTAACGCGGCAAAATATAGCATTTTTAACTAAATCAAGGGCCATAACTCCGCTGTTACTGGTCCGATCAGGCTGGTTTCGAACTTGTCTGAGCTTTCATTGACACTAACAATCTGTTAAAGTTTGGTAAAGATCAGATGAAAAATGAAGGCCCTATTGTATTAACGAGGCAAAATATAGCATTTTTAACTAAATCAAGGGCCATAACTCCGCTGTTACTAGTCCGATCTTGTTGGTTTTCGAACTTGTCCGAGCTATTATTGACACTAACAATCTGGTACAGTTTGGTAAAGATCGGATAAAAAATGAACGATGTATCGTCTTAACATGGCAAAATATAACATTTTTAACTAAGTCAAGGCCATAACTCCGCTGTTACTGGTCCGATTTGGGTGGTTTTCAAAATTGTCCGAGGTTTCATTGACATTAACCATCTGGTAAAGTTTGGTAAAGATCAGATGAAAAATTAAGGCCCTATCGTCTTAACGAGACAAAAGTTAACGACGGACGGACGACGGACAACTCGGCATCCCATAAGCTCTGAAATGTAAGAGATATAGACCTGTAAACACAATTTGATGTGAAACAGACTCATATTTAGGACTATCAGAATTTTGGGTTCCATGGGAGCCCAGGGGTTACAGGAACCAAAACTAGAGTTATCACTGAGTGATTAATACCCCGACAATACCGTCTTGTCACATAAACATGGCAACCACAAGAAAACAATGGTCTAGTTTAAACATATTTATTTCCAATAAATGTACATGGAAATGGGGTCGGGCCACAGTTATTACAACATTAGAAATCGGCCTCCAGCTACAAAATATTCATACAATTTAGACAATGGCAAACAAATTATTTAAACTACAAAAATATGAAATAAACAGGAAAAAACAAGAGGTCAATGACCTTGAAGCTCTACTGAACGATTTTGATTTCAGGAAGTAGTCGCTACAGACTTGTTTTTTGAAAATCTATTTTTAACCGTGGCGGCCATCTTGAATTTCCGGCCGACCTGAAATTTTGCTAGGATCAATAAGACATTAAGAGCAACATTCCTGTGAAGTTTCATGAAAATCCGTAAAGTTGTTTCAGAGGAGTAGTCGCTACAAGTTTTCATTATATAACTCTATGTAAACAAAGATGGCCGCTGGTAGCCATGTTTAACGTCAAATCAAAACGATTTTCGACAAGGACCAACATCATGTCATACTGATCATTTTAGAAAAAGTCCTATATCAATATCTCTTATACTTTTGAAGAAGTAGTCGCTACAAACTTATTTATTTTAAATCTATTTTTAGCTGTGGCGGCCATCTTGAATTTCCGGCTGACCTGAAATTTTTCTAGGATCAACTAGACATCAAGAGCAACATTCCTGTGAAGTTTCATGAACATCCGTCAAGTAGTTTCAGAGGAGTAGTCGCTACAAGTTTTTACTATATAACTCTATGTAACCAAAGATGCCCAATGGCAGCCATGTTTAACGTCGAATCAAAATAATTTTCCACAAGGATCAACATCATGTCATGCTGATCATTTTAGAAAAAGTCCCATATCAATATCACTTATAATTTTCAAGAAGTAGTCGCTACAAACTTATTTTTTAAAAATCTATTTTTAGCTGTGGCGGCCATCTTGAATTTCTGGCCGACCTGAAATTTTGCTACGATCAATAAGACATCAAGAGCGACATTCCTGTGAAGTTTCATGGACATCTGTCAAGTAGTTTCAGAGGAGTAGTCGCTACAAGTTTTTACTATATAACTCTATGTAAACAAAGATGGCCACTGGCAGCGATTTTTGACAAGGACCAACATCATGTCATGCTGATCATTTTAGAAAAAGTCCCATATCTATATCACTTATAGTTTTCAAGGAGTAGTCGCTACAATCTTGTATTTTAAAAATATATTTTTAGCTTTGGCGGCCATCTTGGATTTTGCATCAACATGAATTTTTGCTAGGATCAACTAGACTTCATGGGCAACATTTCTGTAAAGTTTCATGAATATCCATCCAGTAGTTTCAGAGGAGTAGTCGCTACAAGTTTTTACTATATAAATCTATGTAAACAAAGATGGCCGCTAGCGGCCATGTTTAAAGTCGCATCGAAATAAATTTCGACAAGGATCAACATCATGTCATGCTGATCATTTTAGAAAACGTCCCATATCAATATCACTTACAGTTTTCAAGAAGTAGTCGCTACAAATTTATTAATTTTAAATCTATTTTTAGCCGTGGCGGCCATCTTGAATTTCCGGCCAGCCTGAAATTTTTTTAGGATCAACTAGACATCAAGAGCAACATTCCTGTGAAGTTTCATGGACATCCATTAAGTAGTTTCAGAGGAGTAGTCGCTACAAGTTTTTACTATATAACTCTATGTAAACAAAGATGGCCACTGGCAGCCATGTTTAAGGTCGAATCAAAATAATATTCGACTAGGATCAACATCATGTCATGCTGATCATTTTAGAAAAAGTCCCATATCAATATCACTTATAGTTTTCAAGTAGTAGTCGCTACAAACTTGTATTATAAAAATCTATTTTCAGCTTTGGCGGCCATCTTGGATTTCGCATCAACATGAATTTTTGCTAGGATCAACTAGACTTCATGGGCAACATTTCTGTAAAGTTTCATGAATATCCATCCAGTAGTTTCAGAGGAGTAGTCGCTACAAATAAAAGTTTACGGACAGACAGACGGACGGACAGACGGACAGACGGACAGACAGACGGACGACGGACGCCGCACCACGGCATAAGCTCTGCTGATCTCTGATCAGTAGAGCTAAAAATAATGAGAGAGAGAGAGAGAGAGAGAGAGAGAGAGATAGAGAGGAGAGGAGAGAGAGAGAGAGAGAGTTTTCAATATTGTTAGTGATCAGGGAAGAAGACTAACAAAAATGTGTGTGTTACACCGTTCAAGTCAAAGATGTATAAGTGTAATAAAAAGAGACATGGTCATGAAGAGGATGCATTATAAATTGTTTAAATTTTATGCAAAACCCAAATTAGCAGGTTCCTCAGAGTTGACTGTAGCATTTTTTTGGCAAATTCTAAGTTGAAAAGGGGCCATAACTCCATCCAAAGATAGTGGTTTGTAACCAAAGTCGAACTTGACCTGTATTTTATGGTCTTAAACCCGTGTACCAAAAATTATTTAAATCCGTCAACCCTTTCATGAGTTATCGTCCGGACACCTTTTTTTGGGCAAATTCTAAGTTGAAAAGCGGTCATAACTCCGTCAAAAATTGGTGGTTTGTAACCAAAGTCGAACTTGACTTGTATTTTATGGTGTTATACCCGTGTACCAAATATTATTTAAATCCATCAACCCTTTCATGAGTTATCGTACGGACACAGTAAAAACCAACAGACCGACCGACAAGATCACTCCTATATACCCCACTAAACTTTGTTTATGGAGGTATAATTACTTAAGCAGCCCTTAAGATAATGCTATAAGGAAGGTAATGGCCAAATTTGGTTGTTCTAGGGTAAGAAATGTAAGAGATATAGACTTGTAAACACAGCTTACACGCAAACCTTGATGTGGGATGCCGACACCGGGGTGATTACATAGGCTCTCTTATTCTTCCAATAGTCGAGCTAAAAAGAAGATTTTTGAAAGATTTTCCATTATAACTCTATTTTAATCAGTCCCGGCTAAAATGTATCCCCAGGATCATCATTTCAACAAACATGGTAGAGGATGATAAGCTTATGCTACCTGCAAAATATCAGACCTCTGGCTCTTGTAGTTTTCAGAGATGAAGATTTTCCAACAAAGATCTTTGTAAAACTGTCACCACCCTGGCGTCCCAGTGTCACCATTTGAACAAACTTGGTAGAATAGCTTAAGCTGCTTGTAATATATGAGCGCTCTATGTCTTGTGGTTTAAGCGATTTTTTTCTCCTTTACATTAGTCAAATGTTTTCATAGACGATCTGGGGTGGGGACAAATACGACCCCAGGGGGTCACCATTTACAAATTTGGAAGAGATTCTTCAGCTTAGTTTAAGGCAAAATATAAGAACTCTGACTTCTGTAGTTTTAGAGAAGGTTTCCTTAAAAGATTTACCAATACAACCTTATGTAAAACTGTGACCCATGTGGCAGGGCCAGATTGACTCCAGGATCATCATTTTAACAGACTTAGAAGAGAACCAAACGCGTATGCTACATGCAATATATGAGAGCTCAATGCCTTGTGCCTTGTGGCTTCAGTTTGTTTGTTTGAATGGTGTTTTAAGTCATATTTAGCACGTTAGGTCATATGTTTGTGTTAGAGACAGACCACCCCATTTTCCTGGGTAGAACCAGTACTAAATACCTTCCGCCATCTGTAAAAATTGACACTCTCAGTTGCAGCTAAAGAAAAATATTTTTTGAGGTTTCAACCTTTTATGATAATTGCAGCCATCTTGGATGTCGTGCTGACCAAATTTTCCCAAATTTTAAAACCACTGACCTAAGGATCATCCATGTGAAGTTTTTTTAAAATGAAGTTTTCACACAAAAGCGTGACAGACTGATGGACATATATACGTTCGTATGCATGGATGGGTCAGGCAAACCTGATGCTATATGACCCCTCCACCATCTTTGGGGGCATACAAATCAGGGACCACACCCCTACTAGGTTTGTGCCATACATAGGGGGCACATGATCACTTAATGAATTGTATTCGCCATACGCCATACGTAGCGGGCATATGAGCACTTAATGGATTGTATTAGGCATACATAGGGGCCACATGAGCACTTAATGGATTGTATTTGCCATACATAGGGGGCACAAGAGCACTTAATGGATTGTAATTGCCATACATAGGAGGCACATGAGCACTTAATGGATTGTATTTGCCATACATAGTGGGCACATGAGCACTTAATGGATTGTATTCACCATACATAGGGGGCTCATGAGCACTTAATGGATTGTATTCACCATACATATGGGGCACATGAGCACTTAATGGATTGTATTTGGCATACGCAGGGGCACATGAGCATTAATGGATTGTATTCGCCATACACAGGGGGCACAAGAGAACTTAATGGATTGTATTCGCCATACATAGGGGACACATGAACATTTAATAAAATGTATTCGTCATACATAAGAGGCACATGAGCACTTAATGGATTGTATTTGCCATACATAGGGGGCACATGAACACTTAATAAAATGTATTCGTTATACATAAGAGGCACATGAGCACTTAATGGATTGTATTTGCCATAAATAGGGGACACATGAGCACTTAATGGATTGTATTTGTCATACATAGGGGGCACATGAGCAATTAATGGATTGTATTCATCATACATAGGGGGCACATGAGCACTTAATGGATTGTATTCGGCATACGTAGGGGGCACATGAGCACTTAATGGATTGTATTCGGCATACGGAGGTGGCATATGAGCACTTTATGGATTGTATTCGCCATACATAGGGGGCACATGAGCACTTTATGGATTGTATTCGCCATACATAGGGGGCACATTAGCACTTAATGGATTGTATTCGGCATACGTAGGGGGCACATGAGCACTTAATGGATTGTATTCACCATACGTAGGGGCACATGAGCACTTTATGGATTGTATTCGCCATACATAGGGGGCACATTAGCACTTAATGGATTGTATTCACCATACATAGGGGGCACATTAGGACTTAATGGATTGTATTCGCCATACATAGGAGGCATATGAGCACTTAATGGATTGTATTCGCCATACATAGGGGGCTCATGAGCACTTACTGGATTGTATTCGCCATACGTAGGGGAGCACATGAGCACTTAATGGATTGTATTCGCCATACGTAGGGGGGCACATGAGCACTTAATGGACTGTATTCACCATACGTAGGGGGCACATGAACATTTAATGGATTGTATTCACCATACATAGGGGACACATGAGCACTTAATGGATTATATTCGGCATACGTAGGGGGCACATGAGCACTTAATGGATTGTATTCGGCATACTGAGGTGGCACATGAGCACTTTATGGATTGTATTCGCCATACGTAGGGGGGCACATGAGCACTTAATGGATTGTATTCGCCATACGTAGGGGGGCACATGAGCACTTAATGGATTGTATTCGCCATACGTAGGGGGGCACATGAGCACTTAATGGACTGTATTCACCATACGTAGGGGGCACATGAACATTTAATGGATTGTATTCACCATACATAGGGGACACATGAGCACTTAATGGATTATATTCGGCATACGTAGGGGGCACATGAGCACTTAATGGATTGTATTCGGCATACGGAGGTGGCACATGAGCACTTTATGGATTGTATTCGCCATACGTAGGGGGGCACATGAGCACTTAATGGATTGTATTCGCCATACGTAGGGGGGCACATGAGCACTTAATGGATTGTATTCACCATACGTAGGGGGCACATGAACATTTAATGGATAGTATTCACCATACATAGGGGACACATGAGCACTTAATGGATTATATTTGCCATACATATGGGCATTTAATGGATTGTATTCACCATACATAGGGGGCACATGAGCACTTAATGGATTGTATTTGCCATACATAGGGGGCACATGAGCACTTAATGGATTGTATTCACCATACATAGGGGGCACATGAGCATTTAATTGTATTCACCATACATAGGGGGCACATGAGCACTTAATGGATTGTATTTGCCATACATAGGGGGCACATGAGCACTTAATGGATTGTATTTGCCATACATAGGGGGCACATGAGCACTTAATGGAATGTATTTGCCATACATAGAGGGCACATGGGCACATGAACACTTAATGGATTGTATTCACCATACATAGGGGCACATGAGCACTTAATGGATTGTATTCGCCATACGGAGGGGGCACATGAGCACTCAATGGATTGTATTTGCCATATGTAAAGGGCACATGAGCACTTAATGGATTGTATTTGCCATACATGGGGCACAAAAGCACTTAATGGATTGTATTCGCCATACATAGGAGGCACATAAGCATTTAATGGATGGTATTCATCATACATTGGGAGCACCTTATGTTATAGGTAAAATGTAACAAGAAAGGAAGTAAAACCAGCAACAAATATTATCAACAATTATTTAATTGATTCAAATACTACAAAGAAAAGTATTCACTTACATAAAATGGATAAAGTATTTCTTTAAAATCCGATATATAAATAAAATCCAAATAACATTGGTAAGTGTCCCTTTAATCTAAATTGTCAAGTGTTACTTTAATCAAAATGTTTAAGTGTTCCTTTAATCCAATTTCACTTAAAGTCTTTCCTGGTTTATTAATTCACAATAGTCCAAATTATCCACCGTTACTTTTATTATAGATGAGCACAATATTTTTTATCCTGTCACAACATATTTTAATTCATAGGATCCAATAATTTCACTTTATACTGAATTTATACTCAACTCAAACACTAAATACTCAAAACCAAACAACAACCCCAAAATGCTGTATTAGATTAATTATACCAGAATGCTATTAATAGAAACAACTTGAAAGCTGGATCAATAAACATGCACACTTATATAGCATTATATACATGAGGGTAACACTTTAGCACTTACCAAATTGCATGTGTCAAACATAGGGAGCACATGAGCACTTACTGGATTGTAATCGTCATATACTGTGAGTTCCTTAGCACTTACCAGACTGCATGTGTCATACATAGGGGGCACATGAGCACTTAAAAGATCGTATTCGTCATACATAGGGAGCACCTAAGCACTTACCAGATTGCATGTGTCAAACATATGAGGACATGAGTACTTAATGGATCGTATATATTGTACAACGGGAACATGAGCACTTACCGGATTGTAGGTGTCGTACATAACTTTTGGTGCATAGTCTATAAATCTGAAGATGCGTTCCCTTGGACAATGGTAGTAGAATTCATCCCGAACAACTGTGTCATTTATAGCCTGGAACTTCATTAGTATAGCATCCGCAAATATAAAACCATTCTTGAATGGATCGGGTAGAGCTGGCAGGAAAAAGATTGCAAAAATGTATACTAGAGCTGTTCATTGTTAGTAAAGCTAATAAAGTGACTACTTGTGTTGCATTTCTCTATCACTGACTACACTGACTACACTGACTACACCTACTCTATGCAGACCCATTTGACTACTGAAAATTTGCTAAGGATCACTTTTATTCTTCCAAATAATTTTATTAGAAATTAATTCACAATAACGATATTAATTTCATTGATACTTCAACAATTCCACATTTGAATCAAGTCATGAGATCACATGACCATACACTGCCCTAAATAATTTCATGTAAAATAGAAATAATGCTATTTATTTCAGCAAGAAATGTAGAGACAAAAAAGTGATCCTTAGCAAATTTATAAGTCTATGTAAAACTGTGACCCTCGGGGCGGGGACAAATTTGAACCCAGGGTCACCATTTGAACAAACTTAGTAGAAGACCATAAGCTGATGCTACATGTAATACATGAGAGTTCTGTGCCATGTGGTTCCAGAGAAGAAGATTTTTTTCAGTTTTTCCCTATACAAGCCTATGTAAAACTGTGACCCCCGGGGTGGGGCCAAATGTGACCCCTGGGTCACCATTTGAACAAACTTGGTAGAGGACCACAAGCTTATAGCAAATGCAAAATATTAAACCTCTGGCTCTTGCAGTTTCAGAGAAGAAGATTTTTTAAGTTTTTCCCTATACATGTCTATGTAAAACATGTGACCCTTGGGGCGGGGCCAAATGTGACCCGAGGGTCACCATTTGAACAAACTTGGTAAAGGACCATAAGCTTATAGTAAATGCAAAATATCAAACCTCTGGCTGTTGTAGTTTCCGAGAAGAAGATTTTTTAAAAAAACAAGAGGCCCAAGAGGGCCTGTGAACGCTCTACTGGCTGTTATACCATTGATGAATCGAGTCATACTACATGGTGTCTAGAGTGTAC
The DNA here is from genome assembly GCA_037043455.1 of Cyrtodaria siliqua. Taxonomy (NCBI): domain Eukaryota; kingdom Metazoa; phylum Mollusca; class Bivalvia; order Adapedonta; family Hiatellidae; genus Cyrtodaria; species Cyrtodaria siliqua. Next base: position 34,076 of record JAWPHD010013790.1, on the reverse strand, counting down.
ACAAGGTTTTTCAAGTATTTGACCTAGTGACCTAGTTTTTGACCCCATGGGACCCATTTTCGAACTTGACCAAAATATAATTAAGACAACATTTCGACAAAGTTTCATCAAGATCGGGTCAGAAATATGGCCTCTAGAGTGTACTAGTGACCTAGTTTTTGACCCTGTGTGACCCTGTGTGACCCATTTTCGAACTTTAGCAAGCTATAATTGAGACAAATATTCCGACAAAATTGCATCAAGATCGGGTCAAAAAATATGGCCTCTAGATTGTACACACGTTTTTTCCAAAGTTTGACCTAGTGACCTAGTTTTTAACACCATGTGACCATTTTTGAACTTGACCAAGATATAATTAAGACAAACATTTTGACAAAGAGTGTACACAAGGTTATTCCAATATTTGACCTAGTGACCTAGTTTTTAACCCCATGTGACCCATTTTCAAACTTGACCAAGATATAATTAAGACAAACATTCTGAAAAAGTTGCATCAAGCTCGGGTCAAAAATATGCCTCTAGAGTGTACACAAGGTTTTTTCCAATATTTGACCTAGTGACCTAGTTTTTAACACCATGTGACCCATTTTTTGAACTTGACCAAGATATAATTAAGACAAACATTTTGACAAAGTTTCATCAAGATTGGGTCAGAAATACGGCTTCTAGAGTGTACACAAGGTTTTTCAAGTATTTGACCTAGTGACCTAGTTTTTAACCCCATGTGACCCATTTTCAAACTTGACCAAGATATAATTAAGACAAACATTCTGACAAAGTTGCATCAAGCTCGGGTCAAAAATATGGCCTCTAGAGTGTACACAAGGTTTTTCCAATATTTGACCTAGTGACCTAGTTTTTGACCCCACATGACCCATTTTCGAACTTGACCGAGATTTCATTGAGACAAACAATTAAGATATTTGACCTAGTGACCTAGTTTTTTAACCCCATGTGACCCATTTTCAAACTTGACCAAGATATAATTAAGACAAACATTCTGACAAAGTTGCATCAAGCTCGGGTCAAAAATATGGCCTCTAGAGTGTACACAAGGTTTTTCCAATATTTGACCTAGTGACCTAGTTTTTAACTTCATGTGACCCATTTTCGAACTTGATCAAGATATAATTAAGATAAACAATTTGACAAAGTTTCATCAAGATTGGGTAACAAATATGACCTCTAGAGTTGTACACAAGTTTTTTCAAGTATTTGACCTAGTGACCTAGTTTTTGACTCCACATGACCCATTTTTGAACTTGATCGAGATTTCATTAGACAAACATTCTGACAAAGTTTCATTAAGAGCAGGTCAAAAATATGGCCTCTAGAGTGTACACACGGTTTTTCCAAAGTTTGACCTAGTGACCTAGTTTTTAATACCATGTGACCCATTTTTGAACTTGACCAAGATATAATTAAGACAAACATTTTGACAAAGTTTCATGAAGATTGGGTCAGAAATACTGCTTCTAGAGTGTACACAAGGTTTTTCAAGTATTTGACCTAGTGACCTAGTTTTTAACCCCATGTGACCCATTTTCAACTTGACCAAGATATAATTAAGACAAACATTCTGACAAAGTTGCATCAAGCTCGGGTCAAAAATATGGCCTTTAGAGTGTACACAAGGTTTTTCACAATATTTGACCTAGTGACCTAGTTTTTGACCCCACATGACCCATTTTCGAACTTGACCGAGATTTCATTGAGACAAACATTCTGACAAAGTTTCATGATGATTGCATCAGAAATGTGGCCTCTAGAGTGTACACAAGCAAAAGTTAACGGACGACGGACGACGGAAGACGGACAACACACCATCCCATAAGCTCTGCTGGCCCCTTGGCCAGTAGAGCTAAAAACCTATACAAGTCTATGTAAAACTGTGACCCCCGGGGCGGGGACAAATTTGACCCCAGAGTCACCACTTGAACAAACTTAGTAGAGGACCATAAGCTGATGCTACATGTAATACATGAGAGCTCTGTGCCATGTGGTTTCAGAGAAGAAGATTTTTTAAGTTTTTTCTTATATGTCTATATGAAAAACATGCAAAACCTCAATATACAAACTTTGGACCCCCGGGGCATGGCCATTTCTGACCCCGGGGACTTGTATTTGAACAAACTTGATAGTCTAGGCGTTGGCAATCATTTTAAAAGAAAAAACTGTTGAAATCTGTCCAGTGGTTCTGGAGAACAAGATTTTTAAGGTTTCGACCATATATGGTAATGGCAGCCATCTTGGATGTAGCACTGACCTAATTTTACCAAATCCAAAAAGCATTCATCTAAGGATCATCCACGTGAAGTTTGGTCAAAATTAGCCAAGCAGTTTCTGAGGAGAAGTCGTTTGAAGAAAAGTTAACGGACGGACGGATGACGGACGACGTAAGACGGACAACACACCATCCCATAAGCTCTGCTGGCCTTGGCCAGTAGAGCTAATTAGAAAAAAATCAGAAAAATGAAATAAAACGGAAGTCGAAAGGGGGTCAAATCTGGAAGAAAAAAGTACCCAAAACTAGCTTATATTTTATCTTGAGTAATATTTTTCAAAAATAAAGGCCTGTATAGATTGCAACATTATATTTTTTTGACCATGTTCTTAAAGCGACAGACCCTCTATATTTAATAACTCATGAATATGAATGAGTCACGTGTGAAATAGTTTCAAATCGACGAACACCCCAAAAGTCGGAATATAAGGCAGAAAATCGATGCGTAAAATATCACATTTTTAATTAGCCTTCGTACAGGTAACATCGATAAATATACAGCTTCAGAATATATGTGATAAAAAAAGTACTTGCCCGAAAAGGGATTTGAACCACAGCCGTTCCGCTTTTTGAAGTTTTGAAGGCCGTACATTTTAACCACTAGACCAAGGCTATTTATTGGTTTGTTCTAGCATTATTAACACTAAATAGGCATTATGTAATAACGAACACACAACAAACTCATCATGCGCTAAATAACAAGTCGATATATGGTTGTTTGAGGCGGAATATTGGTTTCATATTGATAACATATAGTATTACATCATGCAATGCTAATTTACACGTCCGACAAGATGGTCTATATATTTATGGATTCATCTTGATTTGCGTTCAAAAATATGTTAAGTTATTTTGCCTCATAATAAATTGTAGTTTGTATACCATTTTCTCAAGCAGCGTTATTGCTCAGTGGTAGAGTACCTGACTTGAAATCAGAAGGTCGTGTGTTCGAGTCCCGAAAGAGACAAATATTTTTTCTTCTGTAAATCATAATGTTACCTGTGTACAGGTACGATGTGCACTGGTCGATGTCTATACAATAAATGATGTTCTACGTTATATTTGCTCGCTTAAAAACCCGATTTCGACATGAGCTGGTGAACATGAAGTTACAAAAAAAGACACGCCTCCAAAGAAGAAATCGATTTATATAGAGGGTCTGTAGCTTTAAACAATCTCTTTATATTTGACCGAAATTTCGACTGCTTTTTTGGAAAATATAGAAATGGCGACCAGCATGTCAAACTTTAAAACGGTGGTATTATATTGTATTGTTGTTATACTTAGATATAAAATGCTTATTGTTTTATTTAATTCTACTAAACATTTAAAAGAACTTTGTGAAAGCAATTTGTGACTTTCCTGAAACATTGAAATTATACTCTATCTACCCCTGCCAGGGCCAACCCAAAGCTCTACCTCCCTACCCATCACACCTTCTGACTTATTTTTTGGAACAAGCGGACAACCGTTAATTTCAAACCCTGATCCCACATCTTATTTAATACTCGTCGCCAATGAAAAACTGTAAGAGGAGGGCGAAAAGTGTGACGGTATGGTACTCTACCCCAGACCCCTCGCACTTCCAGGCCGACACCATTGACATGTCGCCTGTACTTAGATATCTCAGCCATATTGTTGTTGTCGGAGTATATTGACAATATGTTATATTATAACATAGTTGCACATGCTTTATTATACAGTGAAACATGCTGTTGTTTGTCGGAGGTATCGTTTTGGTTTGATTGGTTGAAATGGATAAATGGTTGACAACTGGCATCATGTTACTGCACAATTAAATTTGCCATCTTCAATTTTGGCATACGGTTTACCATATAAATAATTTTCCTGTTGCATGTGAACTGATTTCAGGTGCCGCGACGGGCAGATGTTTTATATCTGTTGTTCTATACGTGTATGTCAGGCCGCTTAATTTGCTCATAACTACAGGGAGCTATGGAAGTGACCATTTTAAAACGTGAAATGGCTCAAAGATACAGATTCATGAGCATTAACAGTTTCCTACAATACAGCGCAATAATTAATCATTTTAAATTACAACACACATTCTTATGCCATATAGTAATTTCGAATTATAGATAGCTGTCATGCGGAAAAGCATTACCAATCCTGACCAGCTGTCCTGATGTACTTCTTTAAAAGCAGTCATATATTACTAGATACTTGTTTCTATGTTCATTTTTTCATCTTTCCAGGTATAGACGGATGCCAGTGTAAACTGTAAAGATGCCAGTACGTAAAAGGCGCAAGCTTATTTCACAACGTAGAGAGAAGTGGTACCAAAAAGATCCTAGTCTGCTCCTTGACCATACAGGTACATGTAAACCATCTTTTTAAAGGAAGAATAGACTAGAATTTGCGTTTTTTGGGGTCTGTTTTAAAGGGATACACAGCAATTTTGACATTTTAACCAAGCACCACAATTAGCCTCTCACTCTATTAATCCAGCATCATTTTGACTTTAAAGGGACAAGTGGCTATCATGATTTTTTTTAACCTCGCTGCGGCCCGTTAGTTTTTCTATATAAATTGCTTTTTTTATGCAGTATGGATAATGAAATGCTAAAAGTTGGTTTAATATAGCGATGTTCATCAGCGGCCGGCTTGATTTGACAAGGCTGGTCAAGGGGCATATATTGTTACTCCTGTCCAAGTTGACCCTATCACCACAGTAGTTCCAGAGTTATGGCCCTAGAAATAGTAAAATATTGCGAAGTAATTGTTATAGCGGGGGCATTCACATCCTGTGGACACATTTCTAGTTAATCAATAATATTAATTATAAGAATAAGATAAAGAAAATTGATTTCGCATATTACTTACTGTTGGTCACATTTCACCAATAATATATTCATTTTGTCATTTTTATCATGCTCATTATGACACTGTGTATACAAACGTGGAAACATGACTCCATCTTAAATGGCGATGACCTGGCACGTTCATTCCAGTTAGGCGCCATATAACCTTTGACGTGTTGGTGCGCCGTAAAACCCAATTCAATTCTATTCAATATATAATATTATTCAAAATAATGAAGTAACGTGGACAACAAAAAATTGTATTTAAATATATGTAAGCAGATTTGATGTCAAAATTGAAATGATACTGGATTAATAAATTGAGGCTAATTTTAATGCTTGATAAAGGTTTCAAGATTGCCATGTGTCCCTTTAAACCTTGTTTTTTTTTTACATTGAATGTTACAGAATGTATATTCATAGAATGTATATTCTTATAAGAATGAAGGTAATGTTTACTTATTGAATCGATTACATGCGAATCTGTATTAAATTCCTATTGGTGACAGCCCTACTAGCCAAAACAACAATACAAAAGTGAGGTTATGGCCTTTGTTTCTTACACCATTGCAAAATAATTGTAATTTATATAAATGTGTTTATTATACCACCGCTTTCACAAAGTGAAGGGTGGGTTATGTAGGAATCACGTTGTCCGTAACGTCCCGTCGCGTAACACATTTTTAATACTTGCATATTGCCAAAGGCCAGATGTGCTTATGCGATCACTTTTCGTCCGTTGTCTGTCTGTTAGCAATTTTATAAAATCGACATCTCTGAAACCGCTTGAAGGATTTTGATATCACTGTTACTTAGGAGGCTCCCATTTTCAAATTTATTGTTTCCAAACTTCATGTTCACATAACAACTGATGACCTTATGTCCCTACGTACTGTATTGAATACATTTGATTTACAGTATGGTACATACACTGTACTCGGAATACAATTCTGAGTATCAACAAACAATCAACAAAGATAACAGCGTTTAAGATTGGTAGTGGAGTAAATACACAAAATATTTGTGTTCCTGCTTTTATTAAAGACAACATAAAATACATAATATACAGTGACACAATATTTCCATAATTTGTTTTAACCCCAACACTGACCTTTTGTTTTAAATGAAATGAAGTTAATATTATAAAAAATGAAGAAAAAAAACCTTTACCCTGCATCTGCTTAACCTTAAAGGGACTGGAGGCAATATGGAAGTTATTAAGCTGCATGTTACCTCTGGTTTAATTATTGTTTATAAAAATGGTTCTAGAAATACTCGACTACCCAGATTTTTGTTTCTTGCTAAATCAGAAATGTTTGTTCAAAAAGGGGATTATATCGCTTACTGTAGTGTATGATTCAAATAAAGTGTACTTTGATGCCAAACGAAAATGTACACTGTTTCATTAACGGCCTCCAGTCCCTTAAGTAACTGATTTGCTTTGTTTGCTTTTAAATAATTTGACTTCAATTTCTATTTTCAGTCGAGCAAAGTTCAGACGAGTTCTTCAAATCGTGCTTTGAACAGTCTGGAATTACTTGCGGACGCACATCAGACTATTAATGAGTTTACAGACAGCGACGATTTTTGTGCTGACAAATTTTTTGTAGTGCTGGTGGATAAAGCGTATCAGTACTACGATCATGATGATCTTAACATATTTGTTAGCAGTGAAAAGCACAGTAGTTTGAAAGAAGAGTGCAAAAATGTGGACCTAAAACAGTTTACACTGATAAGGGGTAGCCAAGATCTAAGCTTTGTTCAATTTTATGAGGCACATACCAAAATTGAAACTGTCCGTCATTGTCGATTCTGATTTTTACGCTCGAGTTGCTGTTCATGACAAACTTTTGCCTAGTGAACATACATTATGGGATTGTGTGCCAAGGATGTGTACTAATGTTGTCGCTATTGAAAAACTACTGAATGCAGTTGCAAAATTCAGCGTTTGCGGTGGAAATCAAGACTCTGACCTTCAAAACTTTGTACCAGTTGGAGCATACCTGGACTTAAAAGATGGACCGAGTCGACAAGGATATCGTGATTGTTACCTGGATTCCACAATTCGTTCTACCAGTTGCAAATTATTGGTTGATGGTAGTCGTTGTTCGTGTTGTAAAGTGTATAGGCGGACATTACAAGTACTTTTAAAGAGAAGTAACAGCCAACCAGAAAAAGGTTCAACGCCGAAAAAGAATTGGTTGACGTCTAAAGTAGCCAACAATAAACTTACACTCTCAGAAATTTGAAAAGTTGAAGCAGTTGAGGATCTTTACATTAAATGACTTGTTAAAAGAGAATGAGAAGTTGAAAAGACAAATTAATCAACTCATAAGAAAACAGGGTGTTCAGTTGTCGAAAGAAGATTATAGACTAATAATACCCAGATGCTAATAGCTACCAGCGATTGTTTTGGAAGGAACAGTTGAAGTATAATCGGCTTCAAGACAAACGTGGAATGAGGTGGCATCCCATGGTAATACGTTAGTGCATATTCTTGAAGAGCAAGTCCGCAAACACATATGATGCACTAAAGAACTCTGGATTTGTGAAGCTTCCGAGTGAGAAAACACTATATGATTATACAAACTTTATTCAAAGGGGTGTAGGGTTTCAGAGGGATATTGTGGCCATGCTTCATAAAAAGCTGTACAAAAATGAACAAGAGGTCAATGACCTTGAAGCTCTACTGATTGATTTTGATTTCAGGAAGTAGTCGCTACAGACTTGTTTTTTGAAAATCTATTTTTAACCGTGGCGGCCATCTTGAATTTCCGGCTGACCTGAAATTTTGCTAGGATCAATAAGACATTAAGAGCAACATTCCTGTGAAGTTTCATGAAAATCCGTCAAGTAGTTTCAGAGGAGTAGTCGCTACAAGTTTTCATTATATAACTCTATGTAAACAAAGATGGCCGCTGGCAGCCATGTTTAACGTCAAATCAAAACGATTTTCGACAAGGACCAACATCATGTCATACTGATCATTTTAGAAAAAGTCCCATATCAATATCTCTTATAGTTTTGAAGAAGTAGTCGCTACAAACTTATTTATTTTAAATCTATTTTTAGCTGTGACGGCCATCTTGAATTTCCGGCCGACCTGAAATTTTTCTAGGATCAACGAGATATCAAGAGCAACATTCCTGTGAAGTTTCATGAACATCCGTCAAGTAGTTTCAGAGAAGTAGTCGCTACAAGTTTTTAATATATAACTCTATGTAACCAAAGATGGCCACTGGCAGCCATGTTTAACGTCGAATCAAAATAATTTTCCACAAGGATCAACATCATGTCATGCTGATCATTTTAGAAAAAGTCCCATATCAATATCTCTTATAGTTTTGAAGAAGTAGTCGCTACAAACTTGTTTATTTTAAATCTATTTTTAGCTGTGACGGCCATCTTGAATTTCCGGCCGACCTGAAATTTTTCTAGGATCAACGAGACATCAAGAGCAACATTCCTGTGAAGTTTCATGAACATCCGAAGTAGTTTCAGAGAAGTAGTCTCTACAAGTTTTTACTATATAACTCTATGTAACAAAAGATGGCCACTGGCAGCCATGTTTAACGTCGAATCAAAATAATTTTCCACAAAGATCAACATCATGTCATGCTGATCATTTTAGAAAAAGTCCCATATAAATATCACTTATAGTTTTCAAGAAGCAGTCGCTACAACTTATTTTTTAAAAATCTATTTTTAGCTGTGACGGCCATCTTGAATTTCTGGCAGATCTGAAATTTTGCTAGGATCAATTAGACATCAAGAGCAACATTCCTGTAAAGTTTCATGACAATCCGCCAAGTAGTTACAGAGGAGTAGTCGCTACAAGTTTTTACTATATAACTCTATGTAACCAAAGATGGCCGCTGGCAGCCATGTTTAACTTCGAATCAAAACGATTTTCGACAAGGACCAACATCATGTCATGCTGATCATTTTAGAAAAAGTCCCATATCAATATCACTTATAGTTTTCATGTAGTCGCTACAAACTTGTTTTTTAAAAACCTATTTTTAGATCTGGCGGCCATCTTGGATTTCACATCAACATGAATTTTTGCTAGGATCAACTAGACTTCATGGGCAACATTTCTGTAAAGTTTCATGAAAATCCATTCAGTAGTTTCAGAGGAGAAGTCGCTACAAAAAAAAGTTTACGGACAGACGGACAGCCGGACGCCGCACCACGGCATAAGCTCTGCTGATCTCTGATCAGTAGAGCTAAAAACTACAAGACCATCAAAAAATCGTTGGTCTCCTACATGATGAGATACGGATTAAAAGTGATCTTGTGTACGACAAACACTCGGGAGAGTTAATAGACTTTGTTGACCTGGGAGGCATGAACAATGACCTTTTGCACATCGACGAATGTCTGAGTAACCAATCTAAGCAAATTGCTAAGTACGTGCTTGTGTTAATGGTCAGAGGGATGTCGACTAGTCTCAAACTTCCCCTTGCACATTCTGCAACCACTGGTATTACATCTGATCAACTTTTTTCAATTCTCTGGAAAGGTGTTGAAATTCTTGAATTTGACCTAGGCTTGACAGTGCTCTTCATAACGAGTGATGGAGCATCTCCTAATCGCCGTTTCACAAGGCTGCATCGAGGAAATGAAGACAATGGAATTTCTTACTCCCACAAAAAATCTAGGCGTATGTGGAAAGACAGCAAGGACATAACTTGGATGCACATTGTTGACCTGTATAAGGACCACTGTAGCGGGATTTATAAAAGATGTAATAAGCTTACTAAAGCCCACATTGACATAACATCATTTGAGTGCATGAAGGAGAGCTATACAGCCCAAGTTCTGAGTTCGACAGTAGCAGACGCCCTTGAAATGTTGTATGGCGACACCACAGCTGAAACAGTAAAATTTATAAGACACATGAATAAGTTTTTCGATTGTTTGAATGTTCGGAGCATCAGGGAAGGAGATAGAAGTAGAAATGAAAACATGACACCGTACACCTCAGCAGATGACCCTAGACTAGAATACCTCATCCGGGACTTTCTTGGGTACTTAAGTGAATGGCGAGAGAATGTGGAAACCCGACCTAGCGTTTTCACAAAAGGTCAAAAATCGAAAGACTTTGCAAGTACTCAAATTTATATATCGACCCTGATTACACTTAGTTAACTGCTAAAAGTACTTTGATAGTCTTTCATTACATTTAATCACAAATAACTGAAGAATTTAGTGCTTTGATAGTCCCTCATTACATTTATGCTGAATTGACTAAGAAGTTGATACTCTGATAGTCCCTCATTACACTTAAGCTGTATAGTGCTTAGCATTTTTTAGCATCATTTCAGGGAAAAGTTTCCAAGTTAATTTTTCGAACAAAACATTTGAGGTGACATCAATGTATTTTATGCGTATATACACCAATATGAAATTAACATTTTATTTAAAGCGAAATTGACTAGAATTCGTGACATAAAATTGTTAACTTAGAAATTGTTATGCAACATGTGCTCTACTCTATCAAGTTAATTTGAATGGTATTTTACGTCATTCTTAGCACATGGTAGGCCATATATGATGGTCGATTTTGTTGTGGTAGTTAGATATTTTCTTTTTAATACATAGAAATTCTACACTATAACAGAGTTTTTATACCATAATATAAAAACCCTGACTATACTATACATTGCAAATGAGCACTATAATTATTTTTAATTACTTTATGTCTGTCTTAAAAAAAAATGTATATATCATAAGTGCTTATTTGCAGTAAGAATTTAAAAAACTTACTCCCAGATACAGTACTTTTAACCCATTGATCATGAATATTTGAGATAAGCTAATTTATACAGATATCCAGCACTCATACTAATGTTGTAGTGACAATTGACGTTGTTTTTTTAAATTGTTGGGACCACCAAGAAAATGGATAACTATGATATCATTGGAAAGCATAAACCCTCTCCAACAAAGATCAGTTAAAATTACTTGTGCAAAGTGGTACGATTTTTGGCAGTCAACGGTTAAAATACATGACCCACATAAAACAAAAACAAATATTGTTTCAAACATAAATCACCAAAGAGATGAATGAACAAACTCTAAAGCAATCTTTTGCAAAAAAATGTGTTAGATATTTTGTGTTCAACTTTCAATAGAAAAAATATTCCATATGTCACTTATTTTGGAAACAGACGATAAATGGATGCATAAAGAGAGATAATACAATTAAAAAATGATCAAACTTATGCAGCTTCGCTTTTATCGTAAACCACTGGTGGATTGATATCAAATGAAGTATTAAGCCTTACTGATTACAATCTGCATCTAACATGTGTTTTAAAATACATTAATTTAAAGAAAACGTTCCTTGTGAAACCAAAACACACCTGGAAATCAGTTTTATGAAGATTTATTATGTTTCTAAATTTAATATTTGTAGTTTGCGTTTAACAAGTTTAGATTTAACTATGTTTTATTATATGCGTTATGAATCCTACATTAAGCTTTAAGATGGATATCAGTGTATTGAACTATTTAATTTTTTAACTCACACACAAATATATGTATGATTTTGAATACGTATTGTAAGAAAAATCAAACACTTTAAAAACAAGAGGGCCAAGATGGCCCTATATCGATCACCTGAGTAATTGTCCATTATCGAACTTCTTATGATCATATACAATCTGTGCAAGTTTGGTTAAGATTGTTCAAGAAATGTGGCCTCTGTTGTTTACCAACATTGAAATAAAGACACTGACAAAGTTTGGTAAAGATCAAAGACAAAATGAAGGTGTAATCTCTGGGGCATGACCAAATGTGACCCAAGGGCTACATGTAATATATGAGAGCTGTGTGCCTTGTGGTTTCAGAGAAGAAGATTTTTTAAGTTTTTCCCTATACAAGTCTATGTAAAACATCAGACCCCTGGGGCAGAGCCAAATGTGACCCGGGTCACCATTTTAATAAACTTGGTAAAGGACCATGAGTGCATAGTAAATGCAAAATATTAAACCTCTGACTCTTGCAGTTTCAGAGAAGATTTTTTTAATTTTTCCCTATACAAGTCTATGTAAAACTGTGATCGCGGGGGCGGGGCCAAATATGACCCCAGGGTCACCATTTGATCAAACTTGGTAAAGGACCATAAGATTATAGTAATTGCAAAATATTTAACCTCTGGCTCTTGTAGTTTCAGAGAAGAAGATTTTTAAAAAAATTCCTATATAAGTCTATGTAAAACTGTGACCCCCGGGGCGGGGCCAAATTTGACACCAGGGTCACCATTTGAACAAACTTAATAAAGGATCATAAGCTTGTAGAAAATGCAAAATATTGAACATCTAGCTCAAGCAGTTTCAGAGAAGAAGATTGTTTAAGTTTTTCCCTATACAAGTCTATGTAAAACATGTGACCCCTGGGGTGGGGTCTAATGTAAACCTAGCGTCACCATTTGAACAAACTTGGTAGAGGACTATAAGCTTATATCAAATGCAATATATTGAACATCTGGCTCAAGCAGTTTCGGAGAAGAAGATTTTTTTAAGTTTTTCCCTATACTAGTCTATGTAAAACATGTGAACCCTGGGGCGGGGCCAAATGTAACCCCAGGGTCACCAATAGAACAAACTTGGTAAAGGACCATAATCTTATAGTAAATGCAAAATGTTAAACCTCTGGCTCTTTTAGTTTCAGAGAAGAAGATTTTTTAAGTTTTTCCCTATACAAGTCTATGTAAAACTGTGACCACCGGGGCAGGGCCAAATGTGACCCCAGGGTCACCATTTGAACAAACCTGGTAAAGGACTATAATCTTAGAGTAAATGCAAAATATTAAACCTCTGGCTCTTGTGGTTTCAGAGAAGAAGATTGTTTTCAGTTTTTTCCTATACAAGCCTATGTAAAACTGTGACCCCCGGGGTGGGGCCAAATGTGACCCCTGGGTCAGCATTTGAACAAACTTGGAAGAGGACCATAAGCTTATAGCAAATGCAAAATATTAAACCTCTGGCTCTTGCAGTTTCAGAGAAGAAGATTTTTTAAGTTTTTCCCTATACATGTCTATTCAAAACATGTGACCCTTGGGGCGGGGTCAAATGTGACCCGAGGGTCACCATTTGAACAAACTTGTTCAAGAATCATATGCTTATAGTAAATGCAAAACATTAAACCTCTGGCTCTTGTAGTTTCCGAGAAGATTTTTTATTTTTGTTTTCCTATATAAGTCTATGTAAAACTGTGACCCCTCGGGGCGGGGACAAATTTGACCCCAGGGTCACCATTTGAACAAATTTTACTAGTAGAGGACCATAAGCTGATGCTACATGTAATACATGAGAGCTCTGTGCCTTGTGGTTTGAGAGAAGAAGATTTTTTAAAGTTTTTTCCTATATGTCTAAATGAAAAACATGCAAAATCTCAATATACAAACTTTGGATCCCCGGGGCACGGCCATTTTTGACCCCGGGGACTTTATTTGAACAAACTTGATAGTCTAGGCGTTGGCGATCATTTTAAAAGAAAAACTGTTGAAATCTGTCCTGCGGTTCTGGAGAAGAAGATTTTTTAAGGTTTCAACCATATATGGCAATGGCAGCCATCTTAGATTTCGCGATGACCTAATTTTAACAAATCTAAAAAGCATTCATCTAAGGATCATCCATGTGAAGTTTAGTCAAAATTAGCCAAGCGGTTTCTGAGGAGAAGTCGTTTGAAGAAAAGTTAACGACGACGACGGACGGACGACGGACGCAGAGTGATCCCAATAGATCACCTTGAGCCTTCGGCTCAGGTGATCTAAAAACGTATTAACACATTTTTATTTTAAAGCAAACAAGATACATATAGATATAGATTAGTTACAATTTGATTGTATTAGCATGTTTAAGGCTTCACTTAAAATATATCTGTTTATCATACACATAATATAATCCATATTTTATACACTCTGTATTCATTTCTTTTTTATACCGTTTATATACCAACATGTGTGACATTTGTTGATGTGTTTTAATTTGCCTTATACTCACTTATCTTCTATTAATTCCAAATAAAAAGCACTTTTAATTATTATCTCATCTGTAATCTATATCTTCATTATATCCAACATGGTTGTCAAGAAACAACCATTGTTATTTGTCTTTTTGTTAAATGAAGTTCCACGTATATCCATGGCTTGTGCATATGTTATCCATTCCTTTCGTTAACATCTACTTAACACTGTATTGTCGAATGTGGTGACCAAGTGGATAAACACGTTCAACACTGAATCCGGATATCACGGGTGTGAGACTCACTGGTGCCACGCGATACTTCGGTGTCCTTAGGCAAGACTCTAGCCTCGTCCATCGGACGGGAGTCTTAACCGGGCTGTCCTTGTATCGGAGTCTATCTTTCGAGGACTTTAAAGAACCATAGGAATATATTCGATAGTAAGCGTACTACACATTTCCTAAAGTGTTCCAATGCGGTACCAAGGTGTCAGCTCTTTTATATGTATTGTGTCACATACTTTTCTTCTATATATCCTTGTAATTGTTGTTTCAAATTTGTAAATTTCCTGTTCGACTTGTATACCTTCTTTTGAGGTTAAGTTCACTTTTTATACTTATGATGTGTGAACTATATCTCTGTCCATATGTTTCCACCAATGACAACTTTTTACAGTATACAGGAATATAATTATATTACATCTTCCATTGTGATTTTAATCTCTTGTATTGCTAAAGTGTTATGTTTTGTTCTTAAGTTACATTTCCACTTCACTATGCATGACAATGTTAAGTTCTCCTTGATATTTTCCTACAACGATAGCATCATTGTACTGGGCTTGGGTTAGCTTTGTTGCAAAAGTGTTCGTCGGATTTACACTTACAACGCTCAACTAGAGCCAATCGATGGAAGCCAGCACAAAACATCCGTATTTTCGATATCTCAATTATACCTCATGTCCAGACCTTGACCTTGATGGTGAAGGTCAAATTTCAGAACTGCATTGACATCCTCCCATCCTCAACACGCTTCATACTCAGTTTCAGCTTATTACCTTGAACGGTCTAGAAGTATTTCCGTGCACAAGCCATTTTCAGGCAAAACACTAAGTTCTGACCTTGACCTTGATGATGAAGATCAACTTTCAGACCTTTAGTGACAACCTCATCTTCAACAAGCTTCCCATAATGTTTCAGCTTCGTACCTCAAATGGTCTGGTATTCTAATACACATAATACAGTCTATATAGCATTGATTCAGTACTGTGCAGTATTTACAGTTCACTGTAAACAATTTAAGTTATTATTTATTTTGAATGTAATCTCAGGCCTGTTATAGCTAGCCCTGAAATGTAACCGAGGCAAACCCTTCGTAGCGCTGATGGGGTCATTGTCGTATCGGGTACTACAGAAAGGTACCAAGCATACAGAAACGTACCCGAAAATCTTTGAATTCCAGAACGGCCCAAAAATATACAGAAACGTACCCGGACAAACGATTTTTTGATTTTGATTTCAGGAAGTAGTCGCTACAGACTTGTTTTTTGAAAATCTATTTTTAACCGTGGTGGCCATCTTGAATTTCCGGCCGACCTGAAATTTTGCTAGGATCAATTAGACATTAAGAGCAACATTCTTGTGAAGTTTCATGAAAATCCGTCAAGTAGTTTCAGAGGAGTAGTCGCTACAAGTTTTCATTATATAACTCTATGTAAACAAAGATGGCCGCTGGTAGCCATGTTTAACGTCAAATCAAAACGATTTTCGACAAGGACCAACATCATGTCATACTGATCATTTTAGAAAAAGTCCCATATCAATATCTCTTATAGTTTTGAAGAAGTAGTCGCTACAAACTTATTTATTTTAAATCTATTTTTAGCTGTGACGGCCATCTTGAATTTCTGGCCGATCTGAAATTTTGCTTGGATCAATTAGACATCAAGAGCAACATTCCTGTAAAGTTTCATGACAATCCGTCAAGTAGTTTCAGAGGAGTAGTCGCTACAAGTTTTTACTATTTAACTCTATGTAAACAAAGATGGCCACTGGCAGCCATGTTTAACGTTGAATCAAAACGATTTTTGACAAGGATCAACATCATGTCATGCTGATCATTTTAGAAAAAGTCCCATATCAATATCACTTATAGTTTTCAAGAAGTAGTCGCTACAAACTTGTATTTTAAAACTCTATTTTTAGCTTTGGCGGCCATCTTGGATTTAACATCAACATGAATTTTTGCTAGGATCAACTAGACTTTATGGGCAACATTTCTGTAAAGTTTCATGAATATCCATCCAGTAGTTTCAGAGGAGTTGCTACAAATAAAAGTTTACGGAAAGACAGACGGACAGACAGACGCCGCACCACGGCATAAGCTCTGCTGATCTCTGATCAGTAGAGCTAAAAATCAGAATATTTGGACACTTGTCCAAAAAGACGAAAGAACGATTAGAAACAATTGGAGTTTGTTCCGCTTTTATTTATTCAAAAATATTTTTTTCACTTCTTTAGATCGACTGTTTAAAGATCAGCAGAGCTTATGTCGTGGTGCATCGTCCGTCCATCTGTCTGTCAATATTTTTTTAGCTGTGGCGGCCATCTTGAATTTCCGGCCGACCTGAAATTTTGCTAGGATCAATTAAACATCAAGAGCAACATTCATGTGATTAGTTTCATGAAAATCCATCAAGTAGTTTCAGAGGAGTAGTCGCTACAAATTTTTACTATATAACTATGTTCACTCAAGGTGAAGATGCCTTATGACCCTGTATTTGAATGAAGTCATATTGGTTGTGTCCGGTGTATAACTTTGTCATCGGTCACCTTCCACTTTTGCTGAACTTTTACCTGAACTTACCATTATGCCCATGAATATTTATAAATAACAAGAGGTCAATGACCTTGAAGCTCTACTGATTGATTTTGATTTCAGGAAGTAGTCGCTACAGACATTTTTTTTTCCGGCCGACCTGAAATTTTGCTAGGATCAATTAGACATCAAGAGCAACATTCCTGTGAAGTTTCATGAAAATCCGTCAAGTAGTTTCAGAGGAGTAGTCGCTACAAGTTTTCATTATATAACTCTATGTAAACAAAGATGGCCATTGGCAGCCATGTTTAACGTCGAATCAAAATAATGTTTGACTCTGATAACCATCATGTCATGCTGATCATTTTACAAAAAGTCCAATATCAATATCACTTATAGTTTTCAAGACGTAGTCGCTACAAACTATTTTTTAACAAGAGGTCAATGACCTTGAAGCTCTACTGATTGATTCTGATTTCAGGAAGTAGTCGCTACAAACTTGTTTTTTGAAAAATTATTTTTAGCCGTGGCGGCCATATTGAATTTCCGGCCGACCTGATATTTTGCTAGGATCAATTAGACATCAAGAGCAACATTCCTGTGAAGTTCATGAAAATCCGTCAAGTAGTTTCAGAGGAGTAGTCGCTACAAGTTTTCGTTATATAATTCTATGTAAACAAAGATGGCCGCTGACAGCCATGTTTAACATCTAATCAAAATGATTTTTGACAAGGATTAACATCATGTAATGCTGATCATTTTAGAAAAAGTCCCATATCAATATCACTTATAGTTTTCAAGAAGTAGTCGCTACAAACTTGCATTTTGAAAATCTATTTTTAGCCATGGCGGCCATCTTGAATTTCCGGCCGACCTGAAATTTTGCTAGGATCAATGAGACATCAAGAGCAACATTTCTGTGAAGTTTCATGAAAATCCGTCAAGTAGTTTCAGAGGAGTAGTCGCTACAAGTTTTCATTATATAACTCTATGTAAACAAAGATGGCCACTGGCAGCCATGTTTAATGTCGAATCAAAATAATGTTCGACTCGGATAACCATCATGTCATGCTGATCATTTTAGAAAAAGTCCCATATCAATATCACTTATAGTTTTCAAGAAGTAGTCGCTACAAACTTGTATTTTGAAAATCTATTTTTAGCCATGGCGGCCATCTTGAATTTCCGGCCGACCTGAAATTTTGCTAGGATCAATTAGACATCAAGAGCAACACTTCTGTGAAGTTTCATGAAAATCTGTCAAGTAGTTTCAGAGGAGTAGTCGCTACAAGTTTTCATTATATAACTCTATGTAAACAAAGATGGCCACTGGCAGCCATGTTTAATGTCGTATCAAAATAATGTTCAACTCGGATAACCATCATGTCATGCTGATCATTTTAGAAAAAGTCTCATATCAATATCACTTATAGTTTTCAAGAAGTAGTTGCTACAAACTTATTTTTTAAAAATCTATTTTTAACTGTGGCAGCATCTTGAATTTCTGGCCGATCTGAAATTTTGCTAGGATCAATTAGACATTAAGGGCAACATTCCTGTAAAGTTTCATGAAAATCCGCCAAGTAGTTTCAGAGGAGTAGTCGCTACAAGTTTTTACTATATAACTCTATGTAAACAAAGATGGCCACTGGCAGCCACGTTTAATGTCGAATCAAAACGATTTTTGATAAGGACCAACATCATGTCATGCTGATCATTTTAGAAAAAGTCCCATATCAATATCACTTATAGTTTTCAAGAATTAGTCGCTACAAACTTGTATTTTGAAAATTTATTTTTAGCTGTGGCGGCCATCTTGAATTTCCGGCCGACCTGAAATTTTGCTAGGATCATTTAGACATCAAGAGCAACATTCCTGTGAAGTTTCATGAACATCCGTCAAGTAGTTTCAGAGGAGTAGTCGCTACAAGTTTTCATTATATAACTCTATGTAAACAAAGATGGCCGCTGGCAGCCATGTTTAACGTCAAATCAAAACGATTTTCGACAAGGACCAACATCATGTCATGCTGATTATTTTAGAAAAAGTCCCATATCAATATCACTTATAGTTTTCAAGAAGTAGTCGCTACAAACTTGAATTTAAAAAATCTATTTTTAGCTTTGGCGGCCATCTTGGATTTCACATCAACATGAATTTTTGCTAGGATCAACTAGACTTCATGGGCAACATTTTTGTAAAGTTTTATGAATATCCATCCAGTAGTTTCAGAGGAGTAGTCGCTACAAATAAAAGTTAACGGACGGACAGACGGACGGACGGACGACGGACGCCGCACCACGGCATAAGCTCTGCTGATCTCTGATCAGTACAGCTAAAAATCTATTTTTAGCTGTGGCGGCCATCTTGAATTTCTGGCCGATCTGAAATTTTGCTAGGATCAATTAGACATTAAGAGCAACATTCCTGTAAAGTTTCATGAAAATCCGCCAAGTAGTTTCAAAGGAGTAGTCGCTACAAGTTTTTACTATATAACTCTATGTAAACAAAAATGGCCGCTGGCAGCAATGTTTAACGTTCAATCAAAACAATTTTTGACAAGGACCAACATCATGTCATGCTGATCATTTTAGAAAAAGTCCCATATCGATATCACTTATAGTTTTCAAGAAGAAGTCGATACAAACTTGTATTTTGAAAATTTATATTTAGCCGTGGCGGCCATCTTGAATTTCCGGCCGACCTGAAATTTTGCTAGGATCAATTAGACATCAAAAGCAACATTCCTGTGAGGTTTCATGAAAATCCGTTATGTAGTTTCAGAGGAGTAGTCGCTACAAGTTTTCATTATATAACTCTATGTAAACAAAGATGGCCACTGGCAGCCATGTTTAATGTCGAATCAAAATAATGTTTGACTCTGATAACCATCATGTCATGCTGATCATTTTACAAAAAGTCCCATATCAATATCACTTTTAGTTTTCAAGACGTAGTGAGCGGCCATCTTGAATTTCTGGCCGATCTGAAATTTTGCTAGGATCAATTAGACATTAAGAGCAACATTCCTGTAAAGTTTCATGAAAATCTGCCAAGTAGTTTCAAAGGAGTAGTCGCTACAAGTTTTTACTATATAACTCTATGTAAACAAAGATGGCCGCTGGCAGCAATGTTTAACGTTCAATCAAAACAATTTTTGACAAGGACCAACATCATGTCATGCTGATCATTTTAGAAAAAAGTCCCATATCGATATCACTTATAGTTTTCAAGAAGAAGTCGATACAAACTTGTAATTTGAAAATTTATATTTAGCCGTGGCGGCCATCTTGAATTTCCGGCCGACCTGAAATTTTGCTAGGATCAATTAGACATCAAAAGCAACATTCCTGTGAGGTTTCATGAAAATCCGTTAAGTAGTTTCAGAGGAGTAGTCGCTACAAGTTTTCATTATATAACTCTATGTAAACAAAGATGGCCACTGGCAGCCATGTTTAATGTCGAATCAAAATAATGTTTGACTCTGATAACCATCATGTCATGCTGATCATTTTACAAAAAGTCCCATATCAATATCACTTATAGTTTTCAAGACGTAGTCGCTACAAACTTCTTTTTTAAAAATCTATTTTTAGCTGTGGCGGCCATCTTGAATTTTTGGCCGATCTGAAATTTTGCTAGGATCAATTAGACATTAAGAGCAACATTCCTGTAAAGTTTCATGAAAATCTGCCAAGTAGTTTCAAAGGAGTAGTCGCTACAAGTTTTTAATATATAACTCTATGTAAACAAAGATGGCCGCTGGCAGCAATGTTTAACGTTGAATCAAAACAATTTTTGACAAGGACCAACATCATGTCATGGTGATCATTTTAGAAAAAGTCCCATATCAATATGACTTATAGTTTTCAAGAAGAAGTCGCTACAAACTTATTTTGAGCCGTGGCGGCCATCTCGAATTTCCGGCCGACCTGAAATTTTGCTAGGATAAATTAGACACCAAAAGCAACATTCCTGTAAAGTTTCATGAAAATCCGTCAAGTAGTTTCAGAGGAGTAGTCGCTACAAGTTTTCATTATATAACTCTATGTAAACAAAGATGGCCGCTGGCAGCCATGTTTAACGTCGAATCAAAACGATTTTCGACAAGGACCTACGTCATGTCATGCTAATCATTTTAGAAAAAGTCCCATATCAATATCACTTACAGTTTTCAAGAAGTAGTCGCTACAAACTTGTTTTTTAACAAGAGGTCAATGACCTTGAAGCTCTACTGATTGATTTTGATTTCAGGAAGTAGTCCCTACAGACTTGTTTTTTGAAAATCTATTTTTAACCGTGGCGGCCATCTTGAATTTCCGGCCGACCTGAAATTTTGCGAAGATCAATAAGACATTAAGAGCAACATTCCTGTGAAGTTTCAAAGAAGTAGTCGCTACAAGTTTTCATTATATAACTCTATGTAAACAAAGCAGCCATGTTTAAGGTCAAATCAAAACGATTTTCGACAAGGACCAACATCATGTCATACTGATCATTTTAGAAAAAGTCCCATATCAATATCTCTTATTGTTTTGAAGAAGTAATCGCTACAAACTTATTTATTTTAAATCTATTTTTAGCTGTGGCGGCCATCTTGAATTTCCGGCCAACCTGAAATTTTTCTAGGATCAACTAGACATCAAGAGCGACATTCCTGTGAAGTTTCATGAACATCCGTCAAGTAGTTTCAGAGGAGTAGTCGCTACAAGTTTTTACTATACAAGAGGTCAATGACCTTGAAGCTCTACTGATTGATTTTGATTTCAGGAAGTAGTCCCTACAGACTTGTTTTTTGAAAATCTATTTTTAATCGTGGCGGCCATCTTGAATTTCCGGCCGACCTGAAATTTTGCTAAGATCAATAAGACATTAAGAGCAACATTCCTGTGAAGTTTCATGAAAATCCGTCAGGTAGTTTCAAAGAAGTAGTCGCTACAAGTTTTCATTATATAACTCTATGTAAACAAAGCAGCCATGTTTAAGGTCAAATCAAAACGATTTTCGACAAGGACCAACATCATGTCATACTGATCATTTTAGAAAAAGTCCCATATCAATATCTCTTATTGTTTTGAAGAAGTAGTCGCTACAAACTTATTTATTTTAAATCTATTTTTAGCTGTGGCGGCCATCTTGAATATCCGGCCGACCTGAAATTTTTCTAGGATCAACTAGACATCAAGAGCAACATTCCTGTGAAGTTTCATGAACATCCGTCAAGTAGTTTCAGAGGAGTAGTCGCTACAAGTTTTTACTATATAACTCTATGTAACCAAAGATGGCCACTGGCAGCCATGTTTAACGTCGAATCAAAATAATTTTCCACAAGGATCTACATCATGTCATGCTGATCATTTTAGAAAAAGTCCCATATCAATATCACTTATAGTTTTCAAGAAGTAGTCGCTACAAACTTATTTTTTAAAAATCTATTTTTAGCTGTGACGGCCATCTTGAATTTCTGGCCGACCTGAAATTTTTCTAGGATCAATAAGACATCAGGAGCAACATTCCTGTGAAGTTTCATGACAATCCGCCAAGTAGTTTCAGAGGAGTATTCGCTACAAGTTTTTACTATATAACTCTATGTAAACAAAGATGGCCACTGGCAGCCATGTTTAACGTTGAATCAAAACAATTTTTGACTAGGATCAACATCATGTAATGCTGATCATTTTAGAAAAAGTCCCATATCAATATCACTTATAGTTTTCAAGAAGTAGTCGCTACAAACTTATTTTTTAAAAATCTATTTTTAGCTGTGACGGCCATCTTGAATTTCCGGCCGACCAGAAATTTTTCTAGGATCAATTAGACATCAAGAGCAACATTCCTGTAAAGTTTCATGACAATGCGCCAAGTAGTTTCAGAGAAGTAGTCGCTACAAGTTTTTACTATATAACTCATGTAAACAAAGATGGCCGCTGGCAGCCATGTTTAACGTTGAATCAAAACGATTTTTGACTAGGATCAACATCATGTCATGCTGATCATTTTAGAAAAAGTCCCATATCAATATCACTTATAGTTTTCAAGAAGAAGTCGCTACAAACTTGTATTTTAAAACTCTATTTTTAGCTTTGGCGGCCATCTTGGATTTCACATCAACATGAATTTTTGCTAGGATCAACTAGACTTTATGGGCAACATTTCTGTAAAGTTTCATGAATATCCATCCAGTAGTTTCAGCTGTGAAGTCGCTACAAATAAAAGTTTACGGACAGACAGACGGACAGACGGACGGACGGACGACGGACGCCGCACCACGGCATAAGCTCTGCTGATCTCTGATCAGTAGAGCTAAAAACCTATTTTTAGATTTGGTGGCCATCGAGGATTTCACATCAACATGAATTTTTGCTAGGATCAACTAGACTTCATGGGCAACATTTCTGTAAAGTTTCATGAAAATCCATTCAGTAGTTTCAGAGGTGTAGTCGCTACAAAAAAAAGTTTACGGACAGACAGACAGACGGACGGACGGCGCACCACGGCATAAGCTTTGCTGATCTCTGATCAGTAGAGCTAAAAATGGTTCAAACGTACAATGCCGTCACAGTTTTGAATGAATGAATGAATGGTGTTTTACGGCACGTCGACACATAAATAGGTCATATTGTCAGCAAAAACTGATGAATGATGATGACATGAAGGATTAATTAACAAGAGGTCAATGACCTTGAAGCTCTACTGATTGATTTAGATTTCAGGAAGTAGTCGCTACAAACTTATTTTTTGATAATTTATTTTTAGCCGTGGCGGCCATCTTGAATTTCTGAAATTTTGCAAGGATCAATTAGACATCAAGAGCAACATTCCTGTGAAGTTTCATGAAAATCCGTCAAGTAGTTTCAGAGGAGTAGTCGCTACAAGTTTTCATTATATAACTCTATGTAAACAAAGATGGAAGCTGACAGCCATGTTTAACATTGAATCAAAACGATTTTTGACAAGGACCAACATCATGTCCTGCTGATCATTTTAGAAAAAGTCCCATATCAATATTACTTATAGTTTTCAAGAAGTAGTCGCTACAAACTTGTATTAAACAAGAGGTCAATGACCTTGAAGCTCTACTGATTGATTTTGATTTCAGGAAGTAGTCGCTACAGACTTGTTTTTTGAAAATCTATTTTTAACCGTTGCGGCCATCTTGAATTTCCGGCCGACCTGAAATTTTGCTAAGATCAATAAGACATTAAGAGCAACATTCCTGTGAAGTTTCATGAAAATCCGTCAGGTAGTTTCAAAGAAGTAGTCGCTACAAGTTTTCATTATATAACTCTATGTAAACAAAGCAGCCATGTTTAAGGTCAAATCAAAACGATTTTCGACAAGGAC
Organism: Cyrtodaria siliqua; assembly: GCA_037043455.1. Classification (NCBI taxonomy): domain Eukaryota; kingdom Metazoa; phylum Mollusca; class Bivalvia; order Adapedonta; family Hiatellidae; genus Cyrtodaria; species Cyrtodaria siliqua. The sequence continues at coordinate 9,835 of JAWPHD010013790.1, read as the reverse complement.
CAACATCATGTCATACTGATCATTTTAGAAAAAGTCCCATATCAATATCTCTTATTGTTTTGAAGAAGTAGTCGCTACAAACTTATTTATTTTAAATCTATTTTTAGCTGTGGCGGCCATCTTGAATTTCCGGCCGACCTGAAATTTTTCTAGGATCAACTAGACATCAAGAGCAACATTCCTGTGAAGTTTCATGAACATCCGTCAAGTAGTTTCAGAGGAGTAGTCGCTACAAGTTTTTACTATATAACTCTATGTAACCAAAGATGGCCACTGGCAGCCATGTTTAACGTCGAATCAAAATAATTTTCCACAAGGATCTACATCATGTCATGCTGATCATTTTAGAAAAAGTCCCATATCAATATCACTTATAGTTTTCAAGAAGTAGTCGCTACAAACTTATTTTTTAAAAATCTATTTTTAGCTGTGACGGCCATCTTGAATTTCCGGCCGACCTGAAATTTTGATAGGATCAATTAGACATCAAGAGCAACATTCCTGTAAAGTTTCATGACAATCCGCCAAGTAGTTTCAGAGGAGTAGTCGCTACAAGTTTTTAATATATAACTCTATGTAAACAAAGATGGCCGCTGGCAGCCATGTTTAACGTTGAATCAAAACGATTTTTGACTAGGATCAACATCATGTAATGCTGATCATTTTAGAAAAAGTCCCATATCAATATCACTTATAGTTTTCAAGAAGTAGTCGCTACAAACTTATTTTTTAAAAATCTATTTTTAGCTGTGACGGCCATCTTGAATTTCCGGCCGACCTGAAATTTTTCTAGGATCAATCAGACATCAAGAGCAACATTCCTGTAAAGTTTCATGACAATCCGCCAAGTAGTTTCAGAGAAGTAGTCGCTACAAGTTTTTACTATATAACTCTATGTAAACAAAGATGGCCGCTGGCAGCCATGTTTAACGTTGAATCAAAACGATTTTTGACTAGGATCAACATCATGTCATGCTGATCATTTTAGAAAAAGTCCCATATCAATATCACTTATAGTTTTCAAGAAGAAGTCGCTACAAACTTGTATTTTAAAACTCTATTTTTAGCTTTGGCGGCTATCTTGGATTTCACATCAACATGAATTTTTGCTAGGATCAACTAGACTTTATGGGCAACATTTCTGTAAAGTTTCATGAATATCCATCCAGTAGTTTCAGCTGTGAAGTCGCTACAAGTTTTTACTATATAACTCTATATAAACAAAGATGGCCGCTGGCAGCCATGTTTAACGTTGAATCAAAACGATTTTTGATTAGGATCAACATCATGTCATGCTGATCATTTTAGAAAAAGTCCCATATCAATATCACTTATAGTTTTCAAGAAGAAGTCGCTACAAACTTGTATTTTAAAACTCTATTTTTAGCTTTGGCGGCCATCTTGGATTTCACATCAACATGAATTTTTGCTAGGATCAACTAGACTTTATGGGCAACATTTCTGTAAAGTTTCATGAATATCCATCCAGTAGTTTCAGCTGTGAAGTCGCTACAAGTTTTTACTATATAACTCTTTGTAAACAAAGATGGCCGCTGGCAGCCATGTTTAACGTTGAATCAAAACGATTTTTGACTAGGATCAACATCATGTCATGCTGATCATTTTAGAAAAAGTCCCATATCAATATCACTTATAGTTTTCAAGAAGAAGTCGCTACAAACTTGTATTTTAAAACTCTATTTTTAGCTTTGGCGGCCATCTTGGATTTCACATCAACATGAATTTTTGCTAGGATCAACTAGACTTTATGGGCAACATTTCTGTAAAGTTTCATGAATATCCATCCAGTAGTTTCAGCTGTGAAGTCGCTACAAATAAAAGTTTACGGACAGACGGACAGACAGACAGACGGACAGACGGACGACGGACTCCGCACCACGGCATAAGCTCTGCTGATCTCTGATCAGTAGAGCTAAAAACTATTTTTAGATTTGGCGGCCATCTTGGATTTCATATCAACATGATTTTTTGCTAGGATCAACTAGACTTCATGGGCAACATTTCTGTAAAGTTTCATGAAAATACATTCAGTAGTTTCAGAGGAGTAGTCGCTAAAAAAAAGTTTACGGACAGACGGACGGACAGATGGACAGACGGACGCCGCACCAAGGCATAAGCTCTGCTGATCTCTGATCAGTCGAGCTAAAAATTAATGTAAATATATAAAGATATAACTATTTGCAAGTAAGGGATGATATGGTAGTAATATAAACTATATATGTAAATCAACAAATGCCCGAAAACGGGTATATGAAGAAGTAAATATATACAAGAACATATTATAATGATTTATATAGTCTGACATCCTTCAGGAAATCTAAAACTAGACTAAAATCTATAGTATTAAATAACTCGGTCATAGTATTAACATTGTAGTACCTTTGACGCATAGGATCAAAGTCTACACATTCCAGCAATATGTGTTTGACCTTTAACGGTGCAAAGCAGGGTATACATTCTGGTAATTGCTCACCTTGTAATAAATATGAATGAGTATAATGTGTATGCCCTATCCTGCACCGGGCTAGGACAACTTCCTCTCGACGAATGGGTCTACTAGAAGAGTGCCATTCTCCGAGTAACGGTTTAATTGAATGGAGTTTATTGTTAACTGACAAATCCCAAGCGGCTTGCCAAGAGTTACGAATATATGTGTTAATACAACTTTTAAAATCGGTATAAGGTAATTTGGTATTAGATATTTGTAAACCTAATGCTGCCTTAGCAGCACTATCAGCTCTATCATTACCACGTATTCCTACATGGCTTGGAAGCCAGCAGAAAATAATAACATTATCAATTATAAGAGAACTGTACTTTTCTAAAAGTTGAAGCACAACTGGGTTATCATGTTTCATATTACCCAGTGCTTGAAGAGATGAAAGGGAATCAGAAAAGATTACAAAATGGTCATCATCAGATTCCTGAATATAATTTAAGCCTAGTTCAATTGCCTTAAGTTCAGCTGAAAAGATAGAGGCCTTGTCAGGCAGGCGTCTCTTTATGCTGTGTTTGTGAACAACAGCTGCTGCAGCTACCTTATCTCCATCTTTAGAACCATCTGTGTATATATGTTGAAAGTTACTGTATTTCCATTTAATTTCATTAAATTTGCTTTGAAAGACAGTTGGGTCTGTACTGGATTTGTTACTATTACAAAGATCAAAAATAAGTGTTGGTGTTTCCAAAGTCCACGGTGGAATTTGTGGTACTTTGTACTTGGCAATTAAATTTAGGTCGATTTCAGTGCACAGTTTTGAGTTGTGTGCATAAATATATCGATCTTATATTCACAAACCACTTTGGGGGCATTTGTCAATTACAGTGACATTTCTTGTTATCTTTTATTTGTAATTTGTTAAGTACCCTATGTGTCTTCTATTGCAATCCTTTGTTAGTCATTTGTTAGTATCTTATTTGTCTTCCATTGCAGTCATTTATTAGTCATTTGTTAGTATCTTATTTGTCTTCCACTGCAGTCATTTATTAGTATCATAATTGTCTTCCATTGCAGTCATTTATTAGTCATTTGTTAGTATCATATTTGTCTTCTGTTGCAATCATTTATCAGTCATTTATTGTTATCTCATTTGTCTTTCATGAAAGTCATTTATTAGTCATTCATTAGTACTCCATTAGCTCATTTGCATGTGAAAATCTATACTAATAAGTGATGAATAAAAGATATAGCATTAGTCATTTGTTATAGTCATTTAACCCCGTTTTTTTTGTATGGGTTGTGATCATTTGAAGATTCTTTTGACTAAATTTAAAAACATTGACCTAAGGATCGTCCATGTGAAGTTTAATCAAAATGGTTTCTGAGGAGGTCTTTTAATCAAAAGTTAACATCTACAATGGACAGACGAAAGATGGACGACTGACAACAGACTAAAATTGATCCAAATAGCTAACCTAAACGGAGGCGTTAACAATAATCTCTAACACATTTTTTCAGAACGATTGGGGATAATAAGACACAGCTTCCTTACCTTTAGGTAGCAGAAAATTAATTTCCAAAGATGGCGTTGTCACAAAGTTGCTTGATGGCTTCCTAAAGAAACGGACACCTATCATCTTAGGAGGGTCTAAGATTGCCGCTTTCATCCTGTTGTGTTCGAGGAAGATATCAACATCTGATAAATAAACAGAATTTTAAATCAACAGTATGTATGTGTGGGGTTTAACATCGATTTCAAATGTTTTTCCGTGTGTGAGGTTAACAATACTTTTAACAATCTTTCAGTGATATCATGACAGTGTCTACTTGTAGCAGTGAATTATATGCTCAACTTTATACTACTGGCACACTGGAATACCAAGGTGTGGACAAATGGCATGATACCCCATCCAGTCACATTATATGGAGACCGGACCGACCAATCCTAGCACTACTTTTTTATATGCTGAGCATCAAGTAAGGGAGCTATTAGTACCATTCTTATAAAATCTTTGGTATGTCACGGCCGGGGAGTGAACCCATGACATCCCACATGGGAAGCGGACAGTACTCTACCATTATGCCACAGCCAAGGTGGGTTTTAAAACAACAGAGATAAATTGATGTAAAACAAACTTAGTTTAAATTCATTAAATGTATCAAAAACTTAACCACAGTGCAAGGTATGGTCAGATGTATGGACAGACAACACTATTTACTCCTCTCCACAATTGTTACTTTGTTTCTCAGTAAATTCTGTACTTTGCAATTCATCAGTAGGACAAAATGGTCTATTTATAGGATCATTTTATGTTTATAAAACAAGAAAAATGTTCTTTGGACGTAGATTCTCCGGCTAAAATTTAAACACCCAACACCAGATGTTTTTCTGTGGATTGAGACCTAAGGTAATGATACCTAACATCAAATTATAAAACCAGAATTATCAAAGAAAGTGATGAATACTCTCACCTTTTTAATATAGCCGATGAGAATGGGGGAAATTCAAGAATAATAAATGTCTAAAATATTAGTTAAATTTTTAATGTGAAAAAAATCTAAGTAAAACAAAGGTCCATAATTCTTTAAAACAAGAGGTCAATGACCTTGAAGCTCTAGAGACAGATTTTTGATAGCTAGATCAGCATTCCTGTGAAGTTTCATGAAAATCCATCAAGTAGTTTCATAGGAGTAGTCGCTACAAGTTTTCATTATATAACTCTATGTAAATAAAGATAGCCACTGGCGGCCATGTTTAATGTCAAATTAAAATAATTTTTGACAAGGATCAACATCATGTCATACTGATCATTTTAAAAAAAGTCCCATATCAATATCACTTATAGTTTTCAAGAAGTACTCGCTACAAACTTGTATTTTGAAAATCTATTTTTAGCCATGGTGGCCATCTTGAATTTCTGATCGACCTGAAATTTTGCTAGGATCAACTAGATATCAAGAGCAACATTCCTGTGAAGTTTCATGAAAATCTGTCAAGTAGTTTCAGAGGAGTAGTCGCTACAAGTTTTTACTATATAACTCCATGTAAACAAAGATGGCCGCTGACAGCCATGTTTAATGTCGAATCAAAATGATTTTCGACGAGGACCAACATCATGTCATGCTGATCACTTTAAAAAGTCCCATATCAATATCACTAATAGTTTTCAAGAAGTAGTTGCTACAAACTTCTCTTTTAAGAATCTATATATAGCTGTGGTGGCCGTCTTGAATTTCCAGCCGACCTGAAATTTTGCTAGGATCAACTAGATATCAAGACCAACATTCCTGTGAAGTTTCATGAAAACCCGTCAAGTAGTTTCAGAGACGTAGTCGCTACAAGTTTTTACTATGTAACTATATGTAAACAAAGATGGCCGCTGCAGCCATGTTTAATGTCGAATCAAAATGATTTTTGAAAGGACCAACATCATGTCATGCTGATCATTTTATAAGAAGTTCCATATCAATATCACATCTTGTATTTCCGGCCGATCTGAAATTTTGCTATGATCATTATTCCTGTGAAGATTCATATGTCATGCTGATCATTTTAGAGAAAGTCCCATATCAATATCACTTATAGTTTTCAAGAAGTTATAAATATAGTCGTTACAAACTTGTTTTGAATTTCCAGCCGACCTGAAATTTTGCCAGGATCAACTAGATATCAAGAGCAACAACATACCTGTGAAGTTTCATGAAAATCCGTCAAGTAGTTTCAGAGAAGTAGTCGCTACATGCTTTTACTATATAAAGCTATGTAAACAAAGATGGCCACTGGCTGCCATGTTTAATGTCGGATCAAAATAATTTTCGACAAGGATCAACATCATGTCATACTAATTATTTAAGAAAAATTCCCATATCAATATCACTTTTAGTTTTCAAGAAGTAGTTGCTACATGCTTGTTTTTTTTAAAAAAAAATCTATTTTTAGACTCGGCAGCCATCTTGAAGTATTTGGCCAATCTAAAATTTTGCTAGGATCAATTGGACATCAAGAGCAACATTCCTGTGAAGTTTCATGAAAATCCGTCAAGTACTTTCAGAGGAGTAGTCGCTACAAGTTTTTACAATATAACGCTATGTAAACAAAGATGGCCGCTGGCAGCCATGTTAAATGAGGAACCAAAATGATTTTTGATAAGGACCAACATAATGTCATGCTGATCATTTTAGAAAAAGTCCCATATCAATATCACTTATAGTTTTCAAGAAGAAGTCGCTACAAACTGTTTTTTTAAAAATCCGTTATTAGCCGTGGCTGCTATCTTTAATTTCCGGCCGGCCTGAAATTTGGCTAAAATCAACCCGACATCAAGGGCAACAATCCTGTGAAGTTTCATGAAAATCCATCAAGTAGTTTCAGAGGAGTAATCACTACAAGTTTTTACTATATAACTCTATGTAAACAAAGATGGCCACTGGCAGCCATGTTTAACGTCGAATCATTATGATTTTCGACAAGGACTAACATCGTGTCATGCTGATCATTTTAGAAAAGTCCCATATCAATATCACTTATAGTTTTCAAGAAGTAGTCGCTACAAGCTTGTTTTTTAAAAATCTATTTTTAGCTTTGGCTGCCATCTTGGATGTCACATCAACGTAATTTTTTGCTAGGATCAACTAGACATCATGGGCAGCCTTCCTGTAAAGTTTCATGAAAATCCATCCTGTAGTTTCAGGAGTAATCGCCACAAAAAAAGTTTATGGACAGACGGACGACGGCCGGCCGATGAACACCGCACCAAGGCATAAGCTCTGCTGATCTTTGATCAGTAGAGCTAAAAAACTGTGTAAGTTTCGTTAAGACTGCTCAGGCTAACATGTAGGCCTTATTGCCTACTGACCGTTCCAAGTCGGTAACCCTGTCTTGTATTTTGTCTTTTTCATTGTATAATTAATTAAATATTGCTCCTTGTTTGCAGTACAGTGCGGACCTACAATGCCATTGCGTTTAGACGCTGTGGTTTCTATAGGACCCTACATCTCATTTTTCAAGAAATGTGGCCTGTATCGTGTTAACAACATGTAAAACTGCATTTTTTTTCTAATTCAGGCGATATAACTCGGGTGTTTCTGGTCCGATCTTGCACATTATCGAACTCGTCGGAGATCTTATGGATCAAATCAGATCTAGCTTGTTTTCTAACTTTTCCAAGCTTTCGTTGATATCAACAATCTGGACAATTTTGGTAAAGATCAGATGAACAAGAGAGGCTTAAGAGGGCCTGTGGATGCTCTACTGGCTAAAACGGCTCTGATATCAAGGGTTGTCAACATAAAATTTCCATCAGTACTTCTTTCAAAACATTGCGCGATATGCACAACTAGACATCTTACTGATGCTTTCTCCCAAGTTTCGTCAAAATCCAAGAATGCCTTTAGGAGGAGTAGCGCCGACAAGAAATTTAAAGCAAAAATGCCTCCATCTGGGAAGAAACGCAATAGCCACAACCAGAAATCATAGCAATGCTCCCTGCTAAGTTTCGTCAAATACAACACGCAGTTAACAACAACAAAAAATTAATAATAATTAAAAAAAAAAAAAAAAATTGATGCAAAAATAAAATAAAAAACAAGAGGTCAATGACCTTGAAGCTCTACTGATTGATTTTGATTTCAGGAAGTAGTCGCTACAGACTTGTTTTTTGAAAATATTTTTAGCCGTGGCGGCCATCTTGAATTTCCGGCCGACCTGAAATTTTGCTAGGATCAGTTAGACATCAAGAGCAACATTCCTGTGAAGTTTCATGAAAATCCGTCAAGTAGTTTCAGAGGAGTAGTCGCTACAAGTTTTCATTATATAACTCTATGTAAACAAAGATGGCCACTGGCAGCCATGTTTAACGTCGAATCAAAATAATGTTTGACTCTGATAACCATCATGTCATGCTGATCATTTTACAAAAAGTCCCATATCAATATCACTTATAGTTTTCAAGATGTAGTCGCTACAAACTTCTTTTTTAAAAATCTATTTTTAGCTGTGGTGGCCATCTTGAATTTCTGGCTGATCTGAAATTTTGCTAGGATCAATTAGACATTAAGAGCAACATTCCTGTAAAGTGTCATGAAAATCCGCCAAGTAGTTTCAAAGAAGTAGTCGCTACAAGTTTTTACTATATAACTCTATGTAAACAAAGATGGCCGCTGACAGCAATGTTTAACGTTGAATCAAAACAATTTTTGACAAGGACCAACATCATGTCATGCTGATCATTTTAGAAAAAGTCCCATATCAATATCACTTATAGTTTTCAAGAAGAAGTCGCTACAAACTTGTATTTTGAAAAATTATTTTTAGTCGTGGCGGCCATCTTGAATTTCCGGCCGACCTAAAATTTTGCTAGGATCAATAAGACATCAAAAGCAACATTCCTGTGAATTTCATGAAAATCCGTCAAGTAGTTTCAGAGGAGTAGTCGCTACAAGTTTTCATTATATAACTCTATGTAAACAAAGATGGCCGCTGGCAGCCATGTTTAACTATGAATCAAAACGATTTTTGACAAGGACCAACATCATGTCATGCTGATCATTTTAGAAAAAGTCCCATATCAATATCACTTATAGTTTTCAAGAAGTAGTCGCTACAAACTTGTTTTTTAAAAACCTATTTTTAGATTTGGCGGCCATCTTGGATTTCACATCAACATGAATTTTTGCTAGGATCAACTAGACTTCATGGGCAACATTTCTGTAAAGTTTCATGAAAATCCATTCAGTAGTTTCAGAGGAGTTGTCGCTACAAAAAAAAGTTTACGGACGGACAGACGGACGACGGACGCCGCACCACGGCATAAGCTCTGCTGATCTCTGATCAGTAGAGCTAAAAATTGATGGAAAAAAAAGAAGTAAAACAAGAAACTGATAAAACAAAAAACAAAACAAAAATTGATAAAAAATAAATGAATGAAAAAAACAATTTGATAAAAACAACAAAAAACAACAACATTTAAACAAACAAAATATACTAATAATGAAAAAAAAGTCAAATTTGTTAAAGATCAGATGAAAAATTAAGGCCCTATCATACTAAAGAGGCAAAATATAGCATTTTTAACGAAATAAAGGCCCATGACTCTGGTGTTATTGATCCGATTTGGCTGGATTTCGAACTAGTCCAAGGTTTCATTGTTAAATTTGGTAAAGATCGAATGAAAAATGAAGGCCCTTACATCACGAGGCAAAATACAGCATTTTCAACTAAATCAAGGGCCATAACTCTGGTGTTATTGATCTGATTTGGCTGGATTTCGAACTTGTCTGAGCTTTCATTGATATTAGTAATCCGGTAAAGTTTAATAAAGATCAGATGAAAAACAAATACCCTATCGTCCTAACGAGGCAAAATATAGCATTTTT
>JAWPHD010013789.1:0-65769 GCA_037043455.1 Cyrtodaria siliqua | reverse complement strand
GGTGTAAATTATTTTGCCTGAAATGAAAAGTGGTGTCCATTATTTTGTCTGAAATGAGACATGGTGTCAATTATTCTGCATGAAATCAGACATGGTGTCCATTATTCTATCAGAAATCAGACATGGTGTCAATTATTCTGCATGAAATCAGACATGGTGTAAATTATTTTGCCTGAAATGAAAAGTGGTGTCCATTATTTTGTCTGAAATGAGACATGGTGTCAATTATTCTGCATGAAATCAGACATGGTGTCCATTAGTCTGCATGGAATCAGACATGGTGTCCATTAGTTTGCCTGAAATAGACATGGTGTCCATTATTTTTGCATGAAATCAGATGTAGGGTCCATTATTTTGTCTGAAATCAGACATGGTGTCCATTATTTTGTCTGAAATCAGACATGGTGTCCATTATTTTGCATGAAATCAGATATAGTGTCCATTATTTTGTCTGAAATCAGACATGGTGTCCATTATTTTGCATGAAATCAGATATAGTGTCCATTATTTTGCATGAAATCAGATATAGTGTCCATTATTTTGCATGAAATCAGATATAGTGTCCATTATTTTGCATGAAATCAGATATAGTGTCCATTATTTTGCATGAAATCAGATATAGTGCCATTATTTTGCATGAAATCAGACATGGTGTCCATTATTTTGTCTGAAATCAGACATGGTGTCCATTATTTTGCATGAAATCAGATATAGTGTCCATTATTTTGTCTGAAATCAGACATGGTGTCCATTATTTTGCATGAAATCAGATATAGTGTCCATTATTTTGCATGAAATCAGATATAGTGTCCATTATTTTGCATGAAATCAGATATAGTGTCCATTATTTTGCATGAAATCAGATATAGTGTCCATTATTTTTGTCTGAAATCAGACATGGTGTCCATTATTTTGCATGAAATCTGACATGATGTCCATGATTCTGTCTGAAATCAGACATGGTGTCAATTATTCTCTCTGAAATGAGACATGGTGTCAATTATTCTCTCTGAAATCAGACATGGTGTCAATTATTCTCTCTGAAATGAGACATGGTGTCAATTATTCTCTCTGAAATGAGACATGGTGTCCATTATTCTCTCTGAAATGAGACTTGGTGTCCATTATTCTGGCTGATATCAGACATGGTGTCCACTATTCTGCCTGAAATCAGACATGGTGTCCATTATTCTGGCTGATATCAGACATGGTGTCCATTATTCTGGCTGATATCAGACATGGTGTCCATTATTTTGCATGAAATCAGATATAGTGTCCATTATTTTGTCTGAAATCAGACATGGTGTCCAATATTTTGCATGAAATCAGATATAGTGTCCATTATTTTGCATGAAATCAGATATAGTGTCCATTATTTTGCATGAAATCAGATATAGTGTCCATTATTTTGCATGAAATCAGATATAGTGCCATTATTTTGCATGAAATCAGATATAGTGTCCATTATTCTGGCTGATATCAGACATGGTGTCCATTATTCTGGCTGATATCAGACATGGTGTCCATTATTCTGGCTGATATCAGACATGGTATCCACTATTCTGCATGAAATCAGACATGGTGTCCATTATTCTGGCTGATATCAGACATGGTGTCCATTATTCTGGCAGATATCAGACATGGTATCCACTATTCTGCATGAAATCAGACATGGTGTCCACTATTCTGCCTGAAATCAGACATGGTGTCCATTATTCTGGCTGATATCAGACATGGTGTCCATTATTCTGGCTGATATCAGACATGGTGTCCATTATTTTGCATGAAATCAGATATAGTGTCCATTATTTTGTCTGAAATCAGACATGGTGTCCATTATTTTGCATGAAATCAGATATAGTGTCCATTATTTTGCATGAAATCAGATATAGTGTCCATTATTTTGCATGAAATCAGATATAGTGTCCATTATTTTGCATGAAATCAGATAAAGTGCCATTATTTTGCATGAAATCAGATATAGTGTCCATTATTCTGGCTGATATCAGACATGGTGTCCATTATTCTGGCTGATATCAGACATGGTGTCCATTATTCTGGCTGATATCAGACATGGTGTCCACTATTCTGCATGAAATCAGACATGGTGTCCACTATTCTGCCTGAAATGAGAGATGGTGTCCATTATTCTGGCTGATATCAGACATGGTGTTCACTATTCTGCATGAAATCAGACAAAATGTTCAATAATCCATTTAAAATCAGATGTTGAGTCAAATATTCAGTCTAAAACAAATAGTTTAATATAAAAACAAGAGGGCCAAGATGGCCCTATACCGATCACCTGAGTAATTGTCCATTATCGAACTTCTTCGAAATCTTATGATCATATACAATCTGTGCAAGTTTGGTTAAGATTGTCCGAGAAATGTGGCCTCTGTTGTTTACCAACATTGATATAAAGACACTGACAAAGTTTGGTAAAGATCAAAGACAAAATGAAGGTGTAACCTCTGGGGCATGGCCAAATGTGACCCAAGGCTACATGTAATATAGGAGAGCTGTGTGCCTTGTGGTTTCAGAAAGAGAAGATTTTTTAAGTCTTTCCCTATACAAGTCTATGTAAAACATATGACCCCTAGGGCAGAGCCGTCACCAGTTTAATAAACTTGGTAAAGGACCATAAGTGCATAGTAAATGCAAAATATTAAACCTCCGGCTCTTGTACTTTCAGAGAAGAAGATTTTTAAAAAAATTGCCTATATAAATCTATGTAAAACTGTGGGGGCCAAATTTGACACCAGGGTCACCATTTGAACAAACTGGGTAAAGGATCATAAGCTTGTAGAAAATGCAAAATATTGAACATCTGGCTCAAGCAGTTCTGAGAGAAGATTAGATTGTTTAAGTTTTTCCCTATACAAGTTTATGTAAAACATGTGACACCTGGGGTGGGGTCAAATGTAACCCTAGCGTCACCATTTGAACAAACTCGGTAGAGGACTATAAGCTTATAGCAAATGCAAAATATTGAACATCTGGCTCAAGCAGATTCGGAGAAGAAGATTTTTTAAGTTTTTCCCTATACAAGTCTATGTTAAACCTGTGACCCCTGGGGCGGGGCCAAATGTAACCCCAGTGTCACCATTAGAACAAACTGGGTAGAGGACTATAATCTTATAGTAAATGCAAAATGTTAAACCTCTGGCTCTTGTTGTTTCAGAGAAGAAGATTTTTTAAGTTTTTCCCTGTACAAGTCTATGTAAAACTGTGACCACCGGGGCGGGGCCAAATGTGACCCCAGGGTCACCATTTGAACAAACCTGGTAAAGGACTATAATCTTATAGTAAATGCAAAATATTAAACCTCTGGCTCTTGTAGTTTCAGAGAAGAAGATTGTTTTCAGTTTTTGCCTATACAAGCCTATGTAAAACTGTGACCCCCGGGGTGGGGCCAAATGTGACCCCTAGGTCACCATTTGAACAAACTTGGTAGAGGACCATAAGCTTATAGCAAATGCAAAATATTAAACCTCTGGCTCTTGCAGTTTCAGAGAAGAAGATTTTTTAAGTTTTTCCCTATACATGTCTATGCAAACCATGTGATCCTTGGGGCGGGGTCAAATGTGACCCGGGGGTCACCATTTGAACAAACTTGCTCAAGGACCATATACTTATAGTAAATGCAAAACATTAAACCTCTGGCTCTTGTAGTTTCCGAGAAGATTTTTTTTTTTTTTCCCCTATATTAGTCTATGTAAAACTGTGACCCCTCGGGGCGGGGACAAATTTGACCCCAGGGTCACCATTTGAACAAACTTTGTAGAGGACCATAAGCTGATGCTACATGTAATACATGAGAGCTCTGTGCCTTGTGGTTTCAGAGAAGAAGATTTTTTAAAGTTTTTTCCTATGTCTATATGAAAAACATGCAAAATCTCAATATACAAACTTTGGATCCCCGGGGCACGGCCATTTTTGACCCCGGGGACTTTATTTGAACAAACTTGATAGTGTAGGCGTTGGTGATCATTTTAAAAGAAAAACTGTTGAAATCTGTCCTGCGGTTCTGGAGAAGAAGATTTTTTAAGGTTTCGACCATATATGGCAATGGCGGCCATCTTGGATGTCGCGCTGACCTAATTTTAACAAATCTAAAAAGCATTTATCTAAGGATCATCCACGTGAAGTTTAGTCAAAATTAGCCAAGCGGTTTCTCAGGAGAAGTCGTTTGAAGAAAAGTTAACGACGACGACGACGACGGACGACGGACGACGGACGCAGAGTGATCCCAAGGTGATCTAAAAAAGGTTTAAAATGTTGCATTAACTTACCATGGGAAGAGGACAACATCCCCATTGACCACTGCCCAGTTTACAGCATGTATTACCAGATGGACATTCATGTGAAGCGTCACACTGCACGTTCTCTTTCTGTATAGAAGGTTGTTTCTCAAGCCAGTCCAGCTGTACGTTACCACGGTTACATTTACCTGAACTCACATCACAGGTGGTGCCACTTGGACAGCAGTGTACACCATCACTGCAGCACACAGCCTGAAATCAGATATTACATGCACAAATTCACATATGAGGTCAATTTTTCCAAATGAAATCAGATGTAATGTGCTTCATTCTGTCTAAAATCAATCTGTACACATGAAATCAGACATGGTGTCCATTATTCTGCATGAAATCAGACATGGTGTCCATTATTCTGCTCGAAATGAGACATGGTGTCCATTATTCTGTCTGAAATGAGACATGGTGTCCATTATTCTGTCTGAAATGAGACATGATGTCCATGATTCTGTCTGAATTCAGACATGGTGTCCATTATTTTGTCTGAAATCAGACATGATGTCCATGATTCTGTCTGAAATGAGTCATGGTGTCCATTATTCTCTCTGAAATGAGACACGGTGTCAATTATTCTGTCTGAATTCAGACATGGTGTCAATTATTCTGTCTGAATTCAGACATGGTGTCCATTATTTTGTCTGAAATCAGACATGATGTCCATTATTTTGTCTGAAATCAGACATGATGTCCATGATTCTGTCTGAAATGAGTCATGGTGTCCATTATTCTCTCTGAAATGAGACACGGTGTCAATTATTCTGTCTGAATTCAGACATGGTGTCAATTATTCTGTCTGAATTCAGACATGGTGTCCATTATTTTGTCTGAAATCAGACATGATGTCCATTATTTTGTCTGAAATCAGACATGATGTCCATGATTCTGTCTGAAATGAGACATGGTGTCCATTATTCTCTCTGAAATGAGACACGGTGTCAATTATTCTGTCTGAATTCAGACATGGTGTCAATTATTCTGTCTGAATTCAGACATGGTGTCCATTATTTTGTCTGAAATCAGACATGATGTCCATTATTTTGTCTGAAATGAGACATGATGTCCATGATTCTGTCTGAAATGAGACATGGTGTCCATTATTCTCTCTGAAATGAGACACGGTGTCAATTATTCTGTCTGAATTCAGACATGGTGTCCATGATTCTGTCTGAATTCAGACATGGTGTCCATTATTTTGTCTGAAATCAGACATGATGTCCATGATTCTGTCTGAAATGAGACATGGTGTCCATTATTCTCTCTGAAATGAGACACGGTGTCAATTATTCTGCATGAAATGAAACATGGTGTCCATTGTTCTCTCTGAAATGAGACACGGTGTCAATTATTCTGCATGAAATGAAACATGGTGTCCATTGTTCTGTATAAAATCAGACATGGTGTCCATTATGAAATCAGACATGGTGTCCACTATTCTGCATGAATTCAGACATGGTGTCCATTATTCTGGCTGATATCAGACATGGTGTTCACTATTCGGCATGAAATCAGACAAAATGTTCAATAATCCATTTAAAATCAGATGTGGAGTCAAATATTCAGTCTAAAACAAATAGTTTAATATAAAAAAAAGGTTTAAAATGTTGCATTAACTTACCATGGGAAGAGGACAACATCCCCATTGACCACTGCCCAGTTTACAGCATGTATTACCAGATGGACATTCATGTGAAGCGTCACACTGCACGTTCTCTTTCTGTATAGAAGGTTGTTTCTCAAACCAGTCCAGCTGTACGTTACCACGGTTACATTTACCTGAACTCACATCACAGGTGGTGCCACTTGGACAGCAGTGTACACCATCACTGCAGCACACAGCCTGAAATCAGATATTACATGCACAAATTCACATATGAGGTCAATTTTTCCAAATGAAATCAGATGTAGTGTGCTTCATGCTGTCTAAAATCAATCTGTAAACATGAAATCAGACATGGTGTCTATTATTCTGCCTGAAATGAGACATGGTGTCCATTATTCTGCCTGAAATGAGACATGGTGTCCATTATTATGCATGAAATCAGACATGGTGTCCATTATTCTGCCTGAAATGAGACATGGTGTCCATTATTCTGCCTGAAATGAGACATGGTGTCCATTATTCTGCACGAAATGAGACATGGTGTCCATTATTAAGCCTAAAATCAGACAAGGTGTCCATTATTCTGCCTGAAATGAGACATGGTGTTCATTATTCTTCCCAAAATGAGACATTGTGTCCATTATTATGCATGAAATCAGACATGGTGTCCATTATTCTGCCTGAAATGAGACATGGTGTCTATTATTCTGGCTGAAATGAGACATGGTGTCAATTATTCTGCATGAAATGAGACATGGTGTCCATTATTCTGCACGAAATGAGACATGGTGTCCATTATTAAGCCTAAAATCAGACAAGGTGTCCATTATTCTGCCTGAAATGAGACATGGTGTTCATTATTCTGCCCAAAATGAGACATTGTGTCCATTATTATGCATGAAATCAGACATGGTGTCCATTATTCTGCCTGAAATGAGACATGGTGTCTATTATTCTGGCTGAAATGAGACATGGTGTCAATTATTCTGCATGAAATGAGACATGGTGTCCATTATTCTGCCTGAAATGAGACATGGTGTCTATTATTCTGGCTGAAATGAGACATGGTGTCAATTATTCTGCATGAAATGAGACATGGTGTCCATTATTTTGCCTGAAATGAGACATGGTGTCCATTAGTTTGCCTGAAATATACATGGTGTGCAGTATTGTCTGAATTCAGACATGGTGTCCATTATTATGCATGAAATGAGACATGGTGTCCATTATTTTGTCTGAAATCAGACATGGTGTCCGTTATTTTGTCTGAAATCAGACATGATGTCCATAATTCTTTCTGAAATGAGACATTGTGTCCATTATTCTCTCTGAAATGAGACATGTTGTCAATTATTCTGCATCAAATTATTCTGCCTGAAATGAGACATGGTGTCCATTATTCTGGCTGATATCAGACATGGTGTCCACTATTCTGCATGAAATCAGACAAAATGTTTAATAATCATTTTAAAATCAGATGTTGAGTCAAATATTTAGTCTAAAACAAAAAGTTTAATATAAAACAAGAGGCCCAAGAGAGCCTGTGGACGCTCTACTGGCTAAAGATAAAGTTTATGAATAAGGGGCCATAAGTATTTCAAAAATTATTCAACCAGAACATGGCAATGACAGGTGCAACTAGGCTTAGTACTGATCATTCTCGCCAAGATTTGCTGAAATCTGGCAAAGAGTTCAGAAGAGACTAATCTGGACAAAGTTTGTGTATTAAAACATTTAAAGGGTCACAACTCTGCCAAATATCATTCAACCGAAATATGGCAATGATAGGCACAACTAGGCTTGATACTGATCATCCTTGTCAAGTTTCGTCTATTTCCAGCCAGGGGTTCAGGAGAACTTGCCCGGAAAAAAATTGTGGTATCAAAATCCTTTAAAGGGCCATAACTCTGCCAAATATCTGTAAACCGGAACTTGACAATGACATGCACAATTAGGCTTGGTGCTGATCAACCCTGCAAAGTTTCATTGAAATCTGGCAAGGGGTTCAAGAGAAGTAGATCAGACAAAGTTTGTGTATTAAAACCTTTAAAGGGCCATAATTCTGCCAAAAAAAATCATTTAACCGGAATACGCCAATGATTTGCACAACTAGACATGGAATTGATCATTCCTAAAAAGCTTCGTTTAAATCCGGCCAGAGGTTCAGGAGAACTAGTCAGAACAAAGTTTGTGTATTACAACCTTTATAGAGCCCTAACTCCGCAAAAAATCATTCAACCGGAACACGGCGATGATGTGCACAACTAGATATAGTATCGATCATCCCTAAAAAGTTTTGTTTAATCCGGCCAGAGGTTCAGGAGAACTAGTCAGAATAAAGTTTGTGTATTAAAACCTTTAAAGGGCTATAACTCTGCCAAAATCATTCAACTGGAACACAGTGACTATGTACAACAAGGCTTGGTAATGATCATGCCTGCAAAGTTTCAATGAAATCCTGCCAAATGAAGGCCCTTTCGTGTAAATGAGGCCAAGATATAGCATATCTCAGATAAACAAGGGCCATGACTCCGATGTAAATGGTCCAGTCTGGATGGTTTTCGATCTCGTCCAAGCTTTCATTGATATTAACAATCTGGTAAAGTTTCTTAAAGATCGGATGAAAGATAAAGGCCCTATCGTATTAACGAGGCAAAATATAGGATTTTTAACTAAATCAAGGGCCATACCTCCACTGTTACTGGTCGGATCTGGCTGGTTTCCGAACTTGACTGAGCTTTCATTGATATGAACAATCTCGTAAAGTTTCATAAAGATCGCATGAAAAATAAAGGCCCTAATCATCATAACGAGGCAAAATATAGCATTTTTAACTAAATCAAGGGCCATAACTCCGCTGTTACTGGTCCGATCTGGCTGGTCTTCAAAATTTTCAGAGCTTTCATTTATATAAACAATCTGGTAAAGTTTGGTAAAGATCGAATGAAAGATAAAGGCCCTATCGTCTTAACGAGTCAAAATATAGCATTTTTAACTAAATCAAGGGCCATAACTCTGCTGTTAATGGTCCGATCTAGCTGGTCGTTGAAGTTGTCCGAGCTTTCATTTATATAAACAATCTGGTAAAGTTTGGTAAAGATTGGATGGAAGATGAAGGCCGTATTGTCTTAATGAGGCAAAATATAGCATTTTTAACTAAATCAAGGGCAATAACTCCGCTGTTAATGGTCCGATCTAGCTGGTTTTCAAACTTGTCCAAGCTTTTATTGATATTAACAATCTGCGCAAGTTTGGTAAAGATCAAAAAATAAATGAAGGTGCTAGAGTGTTCACAAGGCTTAATATGGCATTTTTCAGCAAAACAAGGGCCATAACTGCCGGTTTTCAAACTTGTCCGAGCTTTTATTGATATAAAGACACTGGCAAAGTTAAGTAAAGGTCCAATTAATATTGAAGGCCCTAGAGTGTTCACAAGGCAGAAAATATCATATTTCAGAAAAAACAAGGGCCATAATTCCGGTGTTGCTGATTCGATTTAGCTGGTTTTCGAACTTATTTGAGCTTTCATTGATATTAACAATCTGTGCAAGTTTGATAAAGATCAAATAATAAATGAATGTGCTAGAGTGTTCACAAGGCAGAAAATGACATTTTTCGGAAAAAACAAGGGCCATAACTCTGGTGTTACAAACCCAATTTAGCTGATTTTCGAACTTGCCCAAGCTATTATTGGTATTAACAATCTATGCAAGTTTGGTAACGATCAAATAATAAATGAAGGTGTTAGAGCGTTCACAAGGCAGAAAATAGCAATTTTCAGAAAAAAAAGGGCCATAACTCTGGTGTTACTGATCCGATTCGGCTGGTTTTCGAACTTGTCCGTGCTGTCATTGATATTGACAATCTGTGCAAGTTTGGTAAAGATCAAATAATAAATGAAGGTGCTAGAGTGTTCACAAGGCTTAATATGGCATTTTTCAGTAAAACAAGGGCCATAACTCTGGTGAAATTTATCCGATCCGGCTGGTTTTCGAACTTGTCCGAGCTTTCATTGATATAAAGACACTGGCAAAGTTTCGTAAAGATTCAATTAATAATGAAGGCCCTAGAGTGTTCACAAGGCAAAAGTTAACGACGGACGACGGACGGACGACGGACAACTCGCCATC
The DNA here is from genome assembly GCA_037043455.1 of Cyrtodaria siliqua. Lineage (NCBI taxonomy): Eukaryota > Metazoa > Mollusca > Bivalvia > Adapedonta > Hiatellidae > Cyrtodaria > Cyrtodaria siliqua. The sequence goes on along the minus strand of JAWPHD010013789.1, from coordinate 55,717 downwards.
CCATAAGCTCTTCTGGCCTTTGGCCAGTAGAGCTAACAAGGGCCATAACTCCGGTGTTATTGATCCGATTAGGCTGGTTTTCGAACTTGTCCGAGCTTTCATTGATATTAACAATCTGTGCAAGTTTGGTAAAGATCAAATAATAAATGAAGGTGATAGAGTGTTCACAAGGTTTAATATGGCATTTTTCAGCAAAACAAGGGCCATAACTCTGGTGAAATTATTCCAATCTGGCTGGTATTCGTACTTGTCCGAGCTTTTATTGATATTAACAACCTGTTAAGGTTTGGTAAAGATCGGATGAAAAATAAAGGCCCTAGAGTTGTCACAAGACAAAAGTTAACAACTGACGGACGACGGACGACTGACGGACGACGGACAACTCGCCATCCCATAAGCTCTGCTGGCCTTCGGCCAGTAGAGCTAAAAAAGGTTTCATGCTGTCTAAAATCAATCTGTATACATGAAATCAGACATGGTGTCCATTATTCTGCCTGAAATGAGACAAGTGTCCATTTTCTGCACGAAATGAGACATGGTGTCCATTATTAAGCCTAAAATCAAACATGGTGTCCATTATTCTGCCTGAAATGAGACATGGTGTTCATTATTCTGCCCGAAATGAGACATTGTGTCCATTATTATGCATGAAATCAGACATGGTGTCAATTATTCTGCATGAAATGAGACATGGTGTCTATTATTCTGGCTGAAATGAGACATGGTGTTCATTATTTTGCATGAAATGAGACATGGTGTCCATTATTCTGCCCACAATGAGACAAGGTGTCCATTATTATGCATGAAATCAGACATGGTGTCCATTATTCTGCATGAAATGAGACATAGTGTCCATTATTCTGCCTGAAATGAGACGTAGTGTCCATTATTCTGCCTGAAATGAGACATGGTGTCCATTATTCTGCCTGAAATAAGACATGGTGTCAATTATTCTGCCTGAAAGGAGACATGGTGTCCATTATTTTGTCTGAAATCAGACATGATGTCCATAATTCTGACTGAAATGAGACCTGGTGTCCATTATTTTGCATCAAATGAAACATGGTGTCCATTGTTCTGTATAAAATCAGACATGGTGTCCATTATGAAATCAGACATGGTGTCCACTATTCTGCATGAAATCAGACACGGTGTCCATTATTCTGCCTGAAATGAGAGATGGTGTCCATTATTCTGCCTGAAATGAGAGATGGTGTCCATTATTCTGGCTGATATCAGACATGGTGTCCACTATTCTGCATGAAATCAGACAAAATGTTCAATAATCCATTTAAAATCAGGTGTGTAGTCAAATATTCAGTCTAAAACAAATAGTTTAATATAAAAAAAGGTTTAAAATGTTGCATTTACTTACCATGGGAAGAGGACAACATCCCCATTGACCACTGCCCAGTTTGCAGCATGTATTACCATTTGGACATTCATGTGAAGCGTCACACTGCACGTTTTCTTTCTGTATAGAAGGTTGTTTCTCAAACCAGTCCAGCTGTACGTTACCACGGTTACATTTACCTGAACTCACATCACAGGTGGTGCCACTTGGACAGCAGTGTACACCATCACTGCAGCACACAGCCTGAATCAGATATTACATGCACAAATTCACATATGAGGTCAATTTTTCCAAATGAAATCAGATGTTGTGTGCTTCATGCTGTCTAAAATCAATCTGTATACATGAAATCAGACATGGTGTCCATTATTCTGCCTGAAATGAGACAAGTGTCCATTATTCTGCACGAAATGAGACATGGTGTCCATTATTAAGCCTAAAATCAAACATGGTGTCCATTATTCTTCCTGAAATGAGACATGGTGTTCATTATTCTGCCCGAAATGAGACATGGTGTCCATTATTATGCATGAAATCAGACATGGTGTCCATTATTCTGCCTGAAATGAGACATGGTGTCTATTATTCTGGCTGAAATGAGACATGGTGTCAATTATTCTGCATGAAATGAGACATGGTGTCCATTATTTTGCCTGAAATGAGACATGGTGTCGATTATTCTGAATGAAATCAAACATGGTGTCCATTAGTCTGCATGAAATCAGACATGGTGTCCATTAGTTTGCCTGAAATGAGACCTGGTATCCATTATTTTGTCTGAAATCAGACATGATGTCCATAATTCTTTCTGAAATGGGACATTGTGTCCATTATTCTCTCTGAAATGAGACATGTTGTCAATTATTCTGCATCAAATGAAACATGGTGTCCATTGTTCTGTATAAAATCAGACATTGTGTCCATTATGAAATCAGACATGGTGTCCATTATTCTGCCTGAAATGAGACGTGGTGTCCATTATTCTGGCTGATATCAGACATGGTGTCCACTATTCTGCATGAAATGAGACATGGTGTCCATTATTCTGCCTGAAATGAGACGTGGTGTCCATTATTCTGGCTGATATCAGACATGGTGTCCACTATTCTGCATGAAATGAGACATGGTGTCCATTATTCTGCCTGAAATGAGACATGGTGTCCATTATTAAGCCTAAAATCAGACATGGTGTCCATTACTCTGCCTGAAATGAGACATTGTGTCCATTATTATGCATGAAACCAGACATGGTGTCCATTATTCTGCCTGAAATGAGACATGGTGTCTATTATTCTGCATGAAATGAGACATGGTCTCCATTTTTTTGCCTGAAATGAGACATGGTGTCCATTATTCTGCATGAAATCAGACATGGTGTCCATTAGTTTGCCTAAAATAGACATGGTGTCCATTATTCTGCCTGAAATGAGAGATGGTGTCCAATATTCTGGCTGATATCAGACATGGTGTCCACTATTCTGCATGAAATCAGACAAAATGTTCAATAATCCATTTAAAATCAGATGTTGAGTCAAATATTCAGTCTAAAACAAATAGTTTAATATAAAAAAAGGTTTAAAATGTTGCATTTACTTACCATGGGAAGAGGACAACATCCCCATTGACCACTGCCCAGTTTACAGCATGTATTACCATTTGGACATTCATGTGAAGCGTCACACTGCACGTTTTCTTTCTGTATAGAAGGTTGTTTCTCAAACCAGTCCAGCTGTACGTTACCACGGTTACATTTACCTGAACTCACATCACAGGTGGTGCCACTTGGACAGCAGTGTACACCATCACTGCAGCACACAGCCTGAAATCAGATATAACATGCACAAATTCACATATGGTGTCAATTTTTCCAAATGAAATCAGATGTTGTGTGCTTCATGCTGTCTAAAATCAATCTGTATACATGAAATCAGACATGGTGTCCATTATTCTGCCTGAAATGAGACATGGTGTCCATTATTCTGCCCGAAATGAGACATGGTGTTCATTATTCTGCACGAAATGAGACATGGTGTCCATTATTCTGCACGAAATGAGACATGGTGTCCATTATTAAGCCTAAAATCAGACATGGTGTCCATTATTCTGCCTGAAATGAGACATGGTGTCCATTATTCTGCCCGAAATGAGACATGGTGTTCATTATTCTGCACGAAATGAGACATGGTGTTCATTATTCTGCACGAAATGAGACATGGTGTCCATTATTAAGCCTAAAATCAGACATGGTGTCCATTATTATGCATGAAATCAGACATGGTGTCCATTATTCTGCCTGAAATGAGACATTGTGTCCATTATTCTGCCTGAAATGAGACATGGTGTTCATTATTCTGCACGAAATGAGACATGGTGTTCATTATTCTGCACGAAATGAGACATTGTGTCCATTATTCTGCACGAAATGAGACATTGTGTCCATTATTCTGCACGAAATGAGACATTGTGTCCATTATTATGCACGAAATGAGACATGGTGTTCATTATTCTGCACGAAATGAGACATTGTGTCCATTATTATGCACGAAATGAGACATGGTGTTCATTATTCTGCACGAAATGAGACATGGTGTCCATTATTCTTCCCAAAATGAGACATGGTGTTCATTATTCTGCACGAAATGAGACATGGTGTCCATTATTCTGCCTGAAATGAGACATTGTGTCCATTATTCTGCCTGAAATGAGACATTGTGTCCATTATTCTGCACGAAATGAGACATGGTGTCCATTATTCTGCCTGAAATCAGACATGGTGTCCATTATTCTGCCTGAAATGAGACATTGTGTCCATTATTCTGCCTGAAATGAGACATTGTGTCCATTATTCTGCACGAAATGAGACATTGTGTCCATTATTATGCACGAAATGAGACATGGTGTTCATTATTCTGCACAAAATGAGACATTGTGTCCATTATTATGCACGAAATGAGACATTGTGTCCATTATTCTGCACGAAATGAGACATTGTGTCCATTATTATGCACGAAATGAGACATGGTGTTCATTATTCTGCACGAAATGAGACATTGTGTCCATTATTATGCACGAAATGAGACATGGTGTTCATTATTCTGCACGAAATGAGACATGGTGTCCATTATTCTTCCCAAAATGAGACATGGTGTTCATTATTCTGCACGAAATGAGACATGGTGTCCATTATTCTTCCCAAAATGAGAAATGGTGTTCATTATTCTGCACGAAATGAGACATGGTGTCCATTATTAAGCCTAAAATCAGACATGGTGTTCATTATTCTGCACGAAATGAGACATGGTGTCCATTATTAAGCCTAAAATCAGACATGGTGTTCATTATTCTTCCCAAAATGAGAAATGGTGTTCATTATTAGGCATGAAATCAGACATGGTGTCCATTATTATGCATGAAATCAGACATGGTGTCCATTAATCTGCCTGAAATGAGACATGGTGTCTATTATTCTGGCTGAAATGAGACATGGTGTCCATTATTTTGCCTGAAATGAGACATGGTGTCGATTATTCTGCATGAAATCAGACATGGTGTCCATTAGTCTGCATGAAATCAGACATGGTGTCCATTAGTTTGCCTGAAATAGACATGGTGTCCATTATTGTCTGAATTCAGACATGGTGTCCATTATTATGCATGAAATCAGATATAGTGTCCATGTTTTATCTGAAATCAGACATGGTGTCCATTATTTTGTCTGAAATCAGACATGATGTCCATAATTCTCGCTGAAATGAGACATTGTGTCCATTATTCTCTCTGAAATGAGACATGTTGTCAATTATTCTGCATCAAATGAAACGGTGTCCATTGTTCTGTATAAAATCAGACATGGTGTCCATTATGAAATCAGACATGGTGTCCATTATTCTGCCTGAAATGAGACATGGTGTCCACTATTCTGCATGAAATCAGACAAAATGTTAAAATAATCCATTTAAAATCAGATGTTGAGTCAAATATTCATTCTAAAACAAATAGTTTAATATAAAAAAAAGGTTTAAAATGTTGCAATAACTTACCATGGGAAGAGGACAACATCCCCATTGACCACTGCCCAGTTTGCAGCATGTATTACCATTTGGACATTCATGTGAAGCGTCACACTGCACGTTCTCTTTCTGTATAGAAGGTTGTTTCTCAAACCAGTCCAGCTGTACGTTACCACGGTTACATTTACCTGAACTCACATCACAGGTGGTGCCACTTGGACAGCAGTGTACACCATCACTGCAGCACACAGCCTGAAATCAGATATAACATGCACAAATTCACATATGAGGTCAATTTTTCCAAATGAAATCAGATGTTGTGTGCTTCATGCTGTCTAAAATCAATCTGTAAACATGAAATCAGACATGGTGTCTATTATTCTGCCTGAAATGAGACATGGTGTCCATTATTATGCCTGAAATGAGACATGGTGTCCATTATTTTGCCCGAAATGAGACATGGTGTCCATTATTAAGCCTAAAATCAGACATGGTGTCTATTATTCTGCATAAAATGAGACATGGTGTCTATTATTTTGCCTGAAATCAGACATGGTGTCTATTATTCTGCATAAAATGAGACATGGTGTCCATTATTTTGCCTGAAATGAGACATGGTGTCCATTATTATGTATGAAATGAAACATGGCGTCCATTATTCTGCCTGAAGTGAGACATGAAGTCCATTATTATGCATGAAAGCAGACACGGTGTCCATTATTCTGCTTGAATGAGACATGGTGTCCATTATTCTGTCTGAAATGGGACATGGTGTCCATTATTCTGCCTGAAATGAGACATGGTGTTCATTATTTTGCCTGAAATGAGATATGGTGTCCATTATTCTGCCTGAAATGAGACATGGTGACCATTATTCTGCCTGAAATGAGACATGGTGTCAATTATTTTGCATGAAATGAGACATGGTGTCCATTATTCTGCCCAAAATGAGACAGGGTGTCCATTATTATGCATGAAATGAGACATGGTGTCCATTATTACGTATGAAATGAGACATGGTGTCCATTATTATGTATGAAATGAGACATGGTGTCCATTAATCTGCCTGAAATGAGACATGATGTCCATTATTATGCCTGAAATGAGACATGGTGTCATTATTATGTATGAAATGAGACATGGTGTCCATTATTCTGCCTGAAATGAGACATGATGTCCATTATTATGCATGAAATCAGACATGGTGTCCATTATTCTGCATGAAATGAGACATAGTGTCCATTATTCTGTCTGAAATGAGACATGGTGTCCATTATTCTGTCAGAAATGAGACATGGTGTCCATTATTCTGCCTGAAATGAGACATGGTGTCCATTATTATGGATGAAATCAGACATGGTGTCCATTATTCTGCATGAAATGAGACATAGTGTCCATTATTCTGTCTGAAATGAGACATGGTGTCCATTATTCTGTCAGAAATGAGACATGGTGTCTATTATTCTGCCTGAAATGAGACATGGTGTCCATTATTATGGATGAAATCAGACATGGTGTCCATTATTCTGTCAGAAATGAGACATGGTGTCCATTATTATGCCTGAAATGAGACATGGTGTCCATTATTATGGATGAAATCAGACATGGTGTCCATTATTCTGTCAGAAATGAGACATGGTGTCCATTAATCTGCCTGAAATGAGACATGATGTCCATTATTATGCCTGAAATGAGACATGGTGTCCATTATTATGTATGAAATGAGACATGGTGTCCATTATTCTGCCTGAAATGAGACATGATGTCCATTATTCTGCATGAAATCAGACATGGTGTCCATTATTCTGCATGAAATGAGACATAGTGTCCATTATTCTGTCTGAAATGAGACATGGTGTCCATTATTCTGCATGAAATGAGACATAGTGTCCATTATTCTGTCTGAAATGAGACATGGTGTCCATTATTCTGTCAGAAATGAGACATGGTGTCCATTATTCTGCATGAAATGAGACATAGTGTCCATTATTCTGTCTGAAATGAGACATGGTGTCCATTATTCTGCATGAAATGAGACATAGTGTCCATTATTCTGTCTGAAATGAGACATGGTGTCCATTATTCTGTCAGAAATGAGACATGGTGTCCATTATTCTGTCTGAAATCAGACATGGTGTCCATTATTCTGTCTGAAATGAGACATGGTGTCCATTATTCTGTCTGAAATGAGACATGGTGTCCATTATTCTGTCTGAAATGAGACATGGTGTCCATTATTATGGATGAAATCAGACATGGTGTCCATTATTCTGTCTGAAATCAGACATAGTGTCCATTATTCTGTCTGAAATGAGACATGGTGTCCATTATTCTGTCAGAAATGAGACATGGTGTCCATTATTCTGCCTGAAATGAGACATGGTGTCCATTATTATGGATGAAATCAGACATGGTGTCCATTATTCTGTCTGAAATGAGACATGGTGTCCATTATTCTGTCTGAAATGAGACATGGTGTCCATTATTCTGTCAGAAATGAGACATGGTGTCCATTATTATGGATGAAATCAGACATGGTGTCCATTATTCTGTCTGAAAGGAGACATAGTGTCCATTATTCTGTCTGAAATGAGACATGGTGTCCATTATTATGGATGAAATCAGACATGGTGTCCATTATTCTGTCTGAAATGAGACATGGTGTCCATTATTCTGTCTGAAATGAGACATAGTGTCCATTATTCTGTCTGAAATGAGACATGGTGTCCATTATTCTGCCAGAAATGAGACATGGTGTCCATTATTCTGTCTGAAATCAGACATGGTGTCCATTATTCTGTCTGAAATGAGACATGGTGTCCATTATTCTGTCTGAAATGAGACATGGTGTCCATTATTCTGTCTGAAATGAGACATAGTGTCCATTATTCTGTCAGAAATGAGACATGGTGTCCATTATTCTGTCTGAAATCAGACATGGTGTCCATTATTCTGTCTGAAATGAGACATAGTGTCCATTATTCTGTCAGAAATGAGACATGGTGTCCATTATTCTGCCTGAAATGAGACATGGTGTCCATTATTATGGATGAAATCAGACATGGTGTCCATTATTCTGTCTGAAATGAGACATGGTGTCCATTATTCTGTCTGAAATGAGACATGGTGTCCATTATTCTGTCAGAAATGAGACATGGTGTCCATTATTCTGTCAGAAATCAGACATGGTGTCCATTATTCTGTCTGAAATGAGACATAGTGTCCATTATTCTGTCTGAAATGAGACATGGTGTCCATTATTATGGATGAAATCAGACATGGTGTCCATTATTCTGTCTGAAATGAGACATGGTGTCCATTATTCTGTCTGAAATGAGACATAGTGTCCATTATTCTGTCTGAAATGAGACATGGTGTCCATTATTCTGCCAGAAATGAGACATGGTGTCCATTATTCTGTCAGAAATGAGACATGGTGTCCATTATTCTGCCTGAAATGAGACATGGTGTCCATTATTATGGATGAAATCAGACATGGTGTCCATTATTATGGATGAAATCAGACATGGTGTCCATTATTCTGCCTGAAATGAGACATGGTGTCCATTATTCTGTCTGAAATGAGACATGGTGTCCATTATTCTGTCTGAAATGAGACATGGTGTCCATTATTCTGTCTGAAATGAGACATGGTGTCCATTATTCTGTCAGAAATGAGACATGGTGTCCATTATTATGGATGAAATCAGACATGGTGTCCATTATTCTGTCTGAAATGAGACATAGTGTCCATTATTCTGTCTGAAATGAGACATGGTGTCCATTATTATGGATGAAATCAGACATGGTGTCCATTATTCTGTCTGAAATGAGACATGGTGTCCATTATTCTGTCTGAAATGAGACATGGTGTCCATTATTATGGATGAAATCAGACATGGTGTCCATTATTCTGTCTGAAATGAGACATAGTGTCCATTATTCTGTCTGAAATGAGACATGGTGTCCATTATTCTGCCAGAAATGAGACATGGTGTCCATTATTCTGTCAGAAATGAGACATGGTGTCCATTATTCTGCCTGAAATGAGACATGGTGTCCATTATATGGATGAAATCAGACATGGTGTCCATTATTATGGATGAAATCAGACATGGTGTCCATTATTCTGCCTGAAATGAGACATGGTGTCCATTATTCTGTCTGAAATGAGACATGGTGTCCATTATTCTGTCTGAAATGAGACATGTGTCCATTATTCTGTCTGAAATGAGACATGGTGTCCATTATTCTGTCTGAAATGAGACATGGTGTCCATATTCTGCCTGAAATGAGACATGGTGTCCATTATTCTGTCTGAAATGAGACATGGTGTCCATTATTCTGTCTGAAATCAGACATGGTGTCCATTATTCTGCCTGAAATGAGACATGGTGTCCATTATTCTGTCTGAAATCAGACATGGTGTCCATTATTCTGTCTGAAATGAGACATGGTGTCCATTATTCTGTCTGAAATGAAACATGGTGTCCATTATTCTGTCTGAAATGAGACATGGTGTCCATTATTCTGTCTGAAATGAGACATGGTGTCCATTATTCTGCCTGAAATGAGACATGGTGTCCATTATTCTGTCAGAAATGAGACATGGTGTCCATTATTCTGCATGAAATGAGAGACATAGTGTCCATTATTCTGTCTGAAATGAGACATGGTGTCCATTATTCTGTCAGAAATGAGACATAGTGTCCATTATTCTGTCAGAAATGAGACATGGTGTCCATTATTCTGCCTGAAATGAGACATGGTGTCCATTATTATGGATGAAATCAGACATGGTGTCCATTATTATGGATGAAATCAGACATAGTGTCCATTATTCTGTCAGAAATGAGACATGGTGTCCATTATTCTGCCTGAAATGAGACATGGTGTCCATTATTATGGATGAAATCAGACATGGTGTCCATCATTCTGCATGAAATGAGACATAGTGTCCATTATTCTGTCTGAAATGAGACATGGTGTCCATTATTCTGTCAGAAATGAGACATGGTGTCCATTATTCTGCCTGAAATGAGACATGGTGTCCATTATTATGGATGAAATCAGACATGGTGTCCATTATTCTGCATGAAATGAGACATAGTGTCCATTATTCTGTCTGAAATGAGACATGGTGTCCATTATTCTGTCAGAAATGAGACATGGTGTCCATTATTCTGTCAGAAATGAGACATGGTGTACATTATTCTGTCTGAAATGGGACACGATGTCCATTATTATGCATGAAATGAGACGTGGCGTCCATTATTATGCATGAAACGTTAAATGGTGTCCATTATTATGGCTGATATCAGACATGGTGTCCACTATTCTGTCTGAAATAAGACATGGTGTCCATTATTGTGTCAGAAATGAGACATGGTGTCCATTATTCTGCCTGAAATGGAACATGGTGTCAATTATTCTGCAGGAAATTAGACATGGTGTCCATTATTCTGCCTGAAATGAGACGTGGTGTCCATTATTCTGCCTGAAGTGAGACATGTGTCAATTATTCTGCCTGAAATGAGACATGGTGTCAATTATTATGCATGAAATGAGACATGGTGTCCATTATTATGTATGAAATGAGACATAGTGTCCATTATTATGTATGAAATGAGACATGGTGTCCATTATTTTGCCTGAAATGAGACATGGTGTCCATTATTCTGCCTGAAATGAGACATGATGTCCATTATTATGTATGAAATGAGACATGGTGTCCATTATTATGTATGTCCATTATTATGTATGAAATGAAGACATGGTGTCCATTATTATGTATGAAATGAGACATGATTCATGTTGTCCATTATTCTGCCTGAAATGAGACATGGTGTCCATTATTCTGCCTGAAATGAGACATGGTGTCCATTATTATGTATAAAATGAGACATGGTGTCCATTATTCTGCCTGAAATGAGACATGGTATCCATTATTTTGCCTGAAATGAGACATGATGTCCATTATTCTGTATGAAATGAGACATGGTGTCCATTATTATGTATGTCCATTATTATGTATGAAATGAGACATGGTGTCATTATTATGTATGAAATGAGACATGGTGTCCATTATTCTGCCTGAAATGAGACATGGTGTCCATTATTCTGCCTGAAATGAGACATGATGTCCATTATTATGCATGAAATGAGACATGGTGTCCATTATTATGTATGAAATGAGACACGGTGTCCATTATTATGTATGAAATCATGGTGTCCATTATTTTGACTGAAATGAGACATGGTGTCCATTATTCTGCCTGAAATGAGACATGATGTCCATTATTATGTATGAAATGAGACATGGTGTCCATTATTATGTATGAAATGAGACATGGTGTCCATTATTATGTATGAAATGAGACATGGTGTCCATTATTCTGCATGAAATGAGACACTGTGTTCATTATTCTGCATGAAATCAGACATAGTGTCAATTATTCTGCCTGAAATGAGACATAGTGTTCATTATTCTGCTTGAAATGAGACATGGTGTCCATTATTATGTATGAAATGAGACATGTTGTCCATTATTCTGTCTGAAATAAGACATGGTGTCCATTATTCTGTCTGAAATAAGACATGGTGTCCATTATTATGTATGAAATGAGACATGGTGTCCATTATTATGTATGAAATGAGACATGGTGTCCATTATTATGTATGAAATGAGACATGGTGTCCATTATTCTGTCTGAAATAAGACATGGTGTCCATTATTCTGTCTGAAATGAGACATGGTGTCAATTATTCTGTCTGAAATCAGACATGGTGACCATTATTCTGCCTGAAATGAGACATGGTGACCATTATTCTGCCTGAAATCAGACATGGTGTCAATTATTCTGCAGGAAATGTGACATGGTGTCCATTATTCTGCCTGAAATGAGACATGGTGCCAATTATTCTGCATGAAATGAGACACTGTGTTCATTATTCTGCATGAAATGAGTCATGGTGTCCATTATTCTGCTTGAAATGAGACATGGTGTCCATTATTCTGCCTGAAGTGAGACATGGTGTCAATTATTCTGCATTAAATGAGACATGGTGTCCATTATTTTGCCTGAAATGAGACATGGTGTCCATAATTATGTATGAAATGAGACATAGTGTCCATTATTCTGCCTGAAATGAGACATGGTGCCCATTATTCTGCCTGAAATGAGACATGATGTCCATTATTATGCATGAAATGAGACATGGTGTCCATTATTATGTATGAAATGAGACATGGTGTCCATCATTATGTATGAAATGAGTCATGGTGTCCATTATTATGCATAAAATGAGACATGATGTCCATTATTATGCATGAAATGAGACATGGTGTCCATTATTATGTATGAAATGAGACATGGTGTCCATTATTTTGCCTGAAATGAGACATGGTATCCATTATTCTGCCTGAAATGAGACATGATGTCCATTATTATGCATGAAATGAGACATGGTGTCCATTATTATGTATGAAATGAGACATGGTGTCCATTATTCTGTATAAAATAAGACATGATGTCCATTATTCTGCCTGAAATGAGACATGATGTCCATTATAAATGAGACGTGGTGTCCATTATTATGCATGAAATGAAACATGGTGTCCATTATTCTGCTTGAAATGAGACATGGTGTCCATTATTCTGTCTGAAATGGGACATGGTGTCCATTATTATGCATGAAATGAGACATGGCATCCATTATTATGCATGAAACGATAAATGGTGTCTATTATTTTGTCTGAAATCAGACATGGTGTCCACTATTCTGTCTAAAATGAGACATGGTGTCTATTATTCTGTCAGAAATCATACATGGTGTCCATTATTCTGCCTCAAATGAGGCATGGTGTCCATTATTCTGCCCGAAATAAGACATGGTGTCCATTATTATGCATGAAAGAAACATGGTGTCCATTACTCTGCATCAAATGAGACACTGTGTCGATTATTCTGTCTGAAATGAGACATGGTGTCCATTATTCTGCCCGAAATGAGACATGGTGTCCATTATTCTGCCCGAAATGAGACATGGTGTCTATTGTTATGCATGAAAGCAGACATGGTGTCCATTATTCTGCTTAAAATGAGACATGGTGTCCATTATTCTGCCTGAAATGAGACATGGTGTCCATTATTCTGTCTGAAATGAGACATGGTGTCCATTATTCTGCCCGAAATGAGACATGGTGTCCATTATTCTGCCCGAAATGAGACATGGTGTCCATTATTCTGCCCGAAATGAGACATGGTGTCTATTGTTATGCATGAAAGCAGACATGGTGTCCATTATTCTGCTTAAAATGAGACATGGTGTCCATTATTCTGCCTGAAATGAGACATGGTGTCCATTATTCTGCCCGAAATGAGACATGGTGTCTATTGTTATGCATGAAAGCAGACATGGTGTCCATTATTCTGCTTAAAATGAGACATGGTGTCCATTACTCTTCCTAAAATGAGACATGGTGTCAATTATTTTGTCTGAAATGAGACATGGGGTCCATTATTTTGCATGAAATGAGACATGGTGTCCATTATTCTGCCCAAAATGAGACAAGGTGTCCATTATTATGCATGAAATCAGACATGGTGTCCATTATTTATGCATGAAATGAGACATAGTGTCCATTATTCTGCCTGAAATGAGAGATGGTGTCAATTATTCTGCCTGAAATGAGACATGCTGTCCATTATTTTGCCTGAAATGAGACATGGTGTCCACAATTATGTATGAAATGAGACATGGTGTCCATTATTATGTATGAAATTAGACATGGTGTCCATTATTCTGCCTGAAATGAGACATGGTGTCCATTATTCTGCCTGAAATGAGACATGATGTCCATTATTATGCATGAAATGAGACATGGTGTCCATTATTATGTATGAAATGAGACATGGTGTCCATTATTTTGCCTGAAATGAGACATGGTGTCCACAATTATGTATGAAATGAGACATGGTGTCCATTATTATGTATGAAATGAGACATGGTGTCCATTATTCTGCCTGAAATGAGACATGGTGTCCATTATTCTGCCTGAAATGAGACATGATGTCCATTATTATTCATGAAATGAGACATGGTGTCCATTATTATGTATGAAATGAGACATGGTGTCCATTATTCTGCCTGAAATGAGACATGATGTCCATTATTATGCATGAAATCAGACATGGTGTCCATTGTTATGTATGAAATGAGACATGGTGTCCATTATTCTGCCTGAAATGAGACATGGTGTCCACTATTCTGCCTGAAATGAGACATGATGTCCATTATTATGCATGAAATGAGACATGGTGTCCATTATTCTGCATGAAATGAGACAGTGTCCATTATTCTGCCTGAAATGAGACATGATGTCCATTATTATGCATGAAATGAGACATGGTGTCCATTATTATGTATGAAATGAGACATGGTGTCCATTATTCTGCCTGAAATGAGACATGATGTCCATTATTATGCATGAAATGAGACATGGTGTCCATTATTATGTATGAAATGAGACATGGTGTCCATTATTATGTATGAAATGAGACATGGTGTCCATTATTATGTATGAAATGAGACATGGTGTCCATTATTATGCATGAAATGAGACATGGTGTCCATTATTCTGCCTGAAATGAGACATGGTGTCCACTATTCTGCCTGAAATGAGACATGATGTCCATTATTATGCATGAAATGAGACATGGTGTCCATTATAATGCATGAAATGAGACATGGTGTCCATTATTATGCATGAAATGAGATGTGGTGTCCATTATTATGCATGAAATGAGACATGGTGTCCATTAGTATGCATGAAATGAGACATGGTGTCAGTTATTATGCATGAAATGAGATATGGTGTCCATTATTATGCATGAAATGAAACACCATCTATGGTGTCCATTATTATGCATGAAATGAAACATGGTGTCCATTATTATGCATGAAATGAGACATGGTGTCCATTATTATGCATGAAATGAGACATGGTGTCCATTATTATGCATGAAATGAGACATGGTGTCCATTATTATGCATGAAATGAGACATGATGTCCATTATTATGCATGAAATGAGATATGGTGTCAATTATCATGCATGAAATGAGATATGGTGTCCATTATTATGCATGAAATGAAACATGGTGTCCATTATTATGCATGAAATGAAACATGGTGTCAATTATTATGCATGAAATGAGACATGGTGTCCAGTATTATGCATGAAATGAGACATGGTGTCCATCATGAAATGAGATGTAGTGTCCATTATTATGCATGAAATGAAACATGGTGTCAATTATTATGCATGAAATGAGACATGGAGTCAATTATTATGCATGAAATGAGACATGGTGTCCATTATTATGCATGACATGAGACATGGTGTCCATTATTATGCATGAAATGAGACATGGTGTCCATTATTATGCATGAAATGAGACATGGTGTCCATTATTATGCATGAAATGAGACGTGGTGTCCATTATTATGCATGAAATGAAACATGGTGTCAATTATTATGCATGAAATGAGACATGGTGTCAATTATTATGCATGAAATGAGACATGGTGTCCATTATTATGCATGACATGAGACATGGTGTCCATTATTATGCATGAAATGAGACATGGTGTCCATTATTATGCATGAAATGAGACATAGTGTCCATTATTATGCATGAAATGAGACGTGGTGTCCATTATTATGCATGAAATGAAACATGGTGTCAATTATTATGCATGAAATGAGACATGGTGTCAATTATTATGCATGAAATGAGACATGGTGTCCATTATTATGCATGAAATGAGACATGGTGTCCATTATTATGCATGAAATGAGACATGGTGTCCATTATTATGCATGAAATTAGACGTGGTGTCCATTATTATGCATGAAATCAGACAATGGTGTCCATTATTATGCATGAAACATGGTGTCCATTATTCTGTATAAAATGAGACATGGTGTCAATTATTATGCATGAAATGAGATATGGTGTCCATTATTATGCATGAAATGAGATGTAGTGTCCATTATTATGCATAAAATGAGACTTGGTGTCCATTATTATGCATGAAATGAAAAATGGTGTCCATTATTCTGCATGAAATGAGACATGGTGTCCATTATTATGCATGAAATGAGATATGGTGTCCATTATTCTGTCTGCTAATCACATGTATAAATTAATTAATTACAAATAAAACAAAGTAAAAAAGTGAAATATTCAATATCAAAAAACATCAGTAATATTGCTTTGGAACATTTACTCAAATGACTGGCATGACATATAGTTGGTCCTACACAAAATTCATTTAGATTTATTGTCAAACATGGCCACTAGCGGCAATCTTCGTTTACATATAGTTATATAGGAAAAACTTGTGGCGATTACTCTGAAAAAAAATGGATTTTCACGACACTTTACAGGAATGTTGCTCTTGATGTCTAGTTGGTCTTAAGTAAAAATCAGGTTGGCCGGAAATTCAAAATGGCCGCCACAGCTAAAAAATACATTTTTAAAATACAAGTTCATGGGGACTACTAAAAAAAGATGTTAACCATATATCTCAAACAATATCTTCCTACAACCCTTACTCATGAACTTCGGCTTGAGAGATCTATAACATTTAACAAGAATCACTTGGCCAATAACAATCATAAAAATTCATACAATCTTTAATCTTAACTATAGGAACAGCTCAAAACCATTTGCTTACTAATATTTTCGCCATTCAGTACGCAGTACTTTGAATATCTATTAAAGGAGAGTATCATATTAGTTCCAGAATAGACTGCATTCTATATTTGTCTTTATAACAAGAGAAACAAGTACAAATATTAACAAATTAAAATAACAGAAATCATTCAAATTCGCTGCGCTGGTTTTCAGGACTTTCAATCCTTTGATTTATGAAAAGGGGCATAAATCCATTAAAATGGAAGTCAGAGTTATCTGACATTCCTTGGAGGACGAAGATGTGTGTGGATTTCCATGAACAATGTTTAAATACTTTTTAAGTTATGGCCAAGGTCACGTTGCAGGTTCAAGTGTGACGGACGGATGATGACGGACTAGGACAGACGATGACAAAGTGATTTTCAAGTGTCTGCCATGTTACACAGGCGACACAATAAGAAGTCAATGTCGGTGATGGTGACTTACTTCTGGTCACAATGTGTAGTACTTATGTGGATGTATGTGTATTAAATTTGAAGGCGACCAAGACATGAACCTAATGAGAAACATTAACTAAGACGTAATGCACAGATAGTAAGACTGGTCAAGTTTTGTAAAGTGTGACGCTCCACGCTTTCACTTCAATTTTGTTAGGAGATAATGGGTATTTTCTTATACTTTCACTCATAACCAGTCCGATAGACTAATTTATTTTAACACAGTCTACTGCTTTGTAATTATCATCACTTCCGGTGACAGTTTTCTAAGGTAAGGACACATAAAATATCTCTCTCCAAAATTCTTTGCCATCTGCTATATTTCTAATACTAAACCTTTCGGAAACTTTATAAATTGAAAGACCACATCTCTATTGTGATACCTAGTTCATTATTTAAGCCATATTTAATTTATTTGGTTGTATTTTTTACTTCTAAACTGTCCTGTCGGCCTGTACTTTCTAGAAAACTAACGTGAGGTACGACTGCCATTTTATCAATATTTTAGTATAAACATGAGCATGTCTTGTATGAAACTAAATTATAGAATAATGCATACGGATAAATAAAGAAATGTTTTGTATTCATACTAAAATGACATTGCATATATGGCCGATCATAGAATGTTACATGCAGTGATGTGTAGCGAGTTTCAGACACCATATATATACAGCACTTTGAAGCCATGACCCTGCATTAATTGTAAGACATGAGTATTCATATCGCACTGATATCGTTTATGAAATAAGCGTCATATTTCTGTTGGAAATATTCGAATGTATGTAACTTATGAATTCTACTATAAAATATGTTAAAGCATCACCTTCTGAGGTTACCTTTATTTCATCATGGACTTCGACATGTATAGTATCTATTTTCTACCTTGATTCAGAGTGCTGAGTTTTATAATGCGATAGTGTAGACTAGCAAAAACTGTGTTGTTATTTCACGATAAGTCATAATCATTGGCACGCTGTCGTAATTTTGCCTATTTGGGGCGAATAGTTAGACGAATGCATGATTCCCTGATATTATCTGATTTATAGATGTGGACCACCAAGTGGTGTTAAAATTATGTCGAGGGTTATTTTTATATAATTTTTTATGTTAATTGACTTCCCGAGAATCCACGTTCGTCCGTTAGTAGAATGTAGAGTACCAAAAATATGTTATTGTTATATTAATGCCCAACAATTTTAAAGGGACATGTTCTTCAATTAAAGAAAGATTCATGATTTCGATTTAGTTGGGTACAATTTAGCTTTTGTCAGATTTAAAGGTACTTCATCTAGGATTTAAGTGAAAAAGGAAGCGGATGTTCACAACAATGATGATTTGACTACATACTAGAACTGAACTCAGTTGTGATGGCCTGTAATGGTTATTGTTGACTTCATCTTGGTTAACGACGGCCATTTCGGACTGCCACAACTTATTAACGACCGATTTAAAATTGCAACCCCGAGATGAGAGTTTATAAGAGAATTAGCCAGGGCTGAGTTCTAGGACTCATGAAACTTTAATCTATTGAACGAGCATTCTGTCCCGAATGTATATACACTATTTATGAAACTTTAAGGTATTGTTCACTCTTTAATATGTCCTAATTAAAAACGAAGGTTGTTACAAAGGTCTGTATAGAAGGAAAACTACAATAAAAAAGTTTATGGCCAACCGTACAAAACGAGGTACTAAATTGTTGACATCAAAAGTTAACAGACGAGGGACAATTGACAACAGACCATAGCATGTGCTACATTTCCTGAAGACGTTTATATCCACTTTTTAAGTATACATTAACTTACCATAGGAAGAGGACAACATCCCCATTGTCCACTCTTCTGTCTGCAGCATGTATTACCATCTATACATGAATATGTACCATCACACTGCACATTCTCTTTCTGTATTGAAGGTTGTTTCTCAAACCAGTCCAGCTGTATGTTACCACGGTTACATTTACCTGCACTCACATCACAGGTGGTGCCACTTGGACAACAGTGTACACCATCACTGCAGCACACAGCCTGAAATCAGACATGGTGTCAATCTTTATACATGAAATAAGGCGATTATTCGAAGATCCCAAAGGATCGGTAATTAACGACACTATTGATTCATTTTTTACTGCCACCACACAGCACTAAACAAATTAGAGTATGAATGTCAATAAATACTGAAAAGGGCAGGCTCTGAAAGCAACAAACACAAACAAAATAGTAGCAGACTTGGTTTTATTGAATGTGTTCATGAAAGGTAATATGAAGTGCAACAAACTCTCACGCCCCAATGAAGTCAGACATTGTGTCAAATATTCTGTGACAAAAAATTAGGTCAAACAGTCAAATATACAGGATCGCATTATGACAACAGGTAACATGTTCATACTTTTATAAATTCATACAGATGTATCTGTGTATGAAGTCATGAAGAATGTAGGCTACAGATGAAAACAGACCTTCTGAGAAACTAGAAAGGTGTTCTAAGGAACGCTTGTTATGCCTGCCATGTGCTATGCCAGCTTGCAGGTCAATTTTTTATGAAGAGGGGCATAAATCCACCAAAATGAAAGTCAAAGTTATTCGACATTCCTTTGAGGACGAAGATTTGTGTGGAGTTTCATGAACATTGTTTAAATACTTTTTAAGATATGGTAAGATCAGGTTGCAGGTTCAAGTGTGACGGACGGATGAAGACGACGGACGAGGACAGATGACAGACAATTTAATTTAATTAGATTTTATAGTTGCACCAATAGCTTAGATCATATGGAGACTTTCCAGCTTCCATTAGTGGAGGAAGACCCCAGGTGCCCTCGGAACATTTTTCATGCACGGGCGGTTACCTGGGTAGAACCACCGACGTTCCGACAGCCAGCTGGATATCTTCCTTACATAAAGATTCCTAGGCACAAGAATGATCAAACCCACAGTGAGGGGCAAATGATTTTAAGTCATAGACTTTAAAATCTTGGCCACAGATGACCGACAAAGTGATTCCTAAATATCTTCCATGCTACACAGGCGACATAGTTTAATTACTTTTCAAGTTATGGCAAATGTCAGGTTGCAGGTTAAAGTGTGACGGATTGATGATGATAATGGACGACGAAAATGACTGACAAAGTGATTCGCAAGTGTCTGCCATGCTAAGCAGACGACAGAAGATATAAGTCAATGTCGGTGATGGTGACCTAATTTTGGTCACAGTGTGTAGTACTTATGTGGATTTATGTGTATTAAGTTTGAAGGTGACTTAGAAATGTACATAATGTGAAACATAAACTAAGGTGTGATGGACGGACAGTAAGACTCTGGTCAAGTTTGCAAGCCTCCTAGCAGGCTCAGATAAAAACAAAGGTTTTTATAAAGGTTGGTTTTTAGTAAATTATAGGTCTTTTAGGGTGATTTCTACAAAAATAAAGAGTAATTAAAGGCTAAATTTCCGTGCTTTTATCAATATTTCTAACATAAATATTGTTTGACGAACATTACCTTCTGTACATTGATACATGAATTTTTGTTTAGTTGCTGTCTTCTCTGATCCTTTAGTTCTCACTAAATGTCCGTGCTTTTATCAATATTTCTAACATAAATACTTTGTTTGACGAACATTACCTTCTGTACATTGATACATGAATTTTTGTTTAGTTGCTGTCTTCTCTGATCCTTTAGTTCTCACTTTCATCTTGAGTCTCAGAAATGCTGCTTGCCAGACCATTATAGGTTCCACTTTGGAAGTAGATCTTATGGATCCCACAATGGTCTGGCAAAGGCAACAACATTCTGAAAAACTCAAAATGCATAAAGTAGTATGACATACATAACTGTAAATTCCTAATAACTTCAATCATTTGTTTCTGATTAATTTAATGCAGAATGGATCATTTATTCAGTAACCAACAAATAGAAAATTAAAAATAAAATGTTTCAAGAGAAAATTCCAAGCTTTTAAAGGGTTTTTGACAAAATAAAGGTTTTAAAGGATTTCAACAAAATTACAGGTTTTTAAAGTTTTTCAATGTTCCACTTAGAGGCCTAAATTTGGTAAAGATCAGATGCAAAACGAGGTAGTAGAGTGTTGACATCAAAAAGTTTACAGATGACAGACAATGGACAACAGACAATGGACAACAGATGATGGCATGTGCTCCATTTCCTGATGATGTTTATACCCACTTATAAAAGTATATATTACTATAACTTACCATAGGAAGAGGACAGCATCCCCATTGACCACTCTTCTCCATGCAGCATGTATTACCATTTGGGCATTCATGTGAAGAGTCACATTGTACGTTCTCTTTCTGTATAGAAGGTTGCTTCTTAAACCAGTCCAGCTGTACGTTACCACGGTTACATTTACCTGCACTCACGTCACAGGTGGTGCCACTTGGACAGCAGTGTACACCATCACTGCAGCACACAGCCTGAAATCAGACATGTTGTCAATCTTTATACAAGAAATCAGACACGGTGTCAATCTTTATACATGAAATCAGACATGGTGTCAATCTTTATACCTGTAATCAGTCGATTATTCGGTTTAAGCGGTATTCTACTTTAATACTACACTGATTGGGCTTGAAGATCCCGAAGAATCAGAAGTTAATGACACTACTCATTCACTTTTTACAGCCACCACACAGCACTAAACAAATACGAATGTCAATAAATAATGAAAAGGGGAGACACTGACAGCGAGAAACACAACAGAAGAGAGGCAGACTCGGTTTTACTGAAAGTGTTCATGAGAGGTAATATAACATGCAACAACTCTCACACTCCAATGAAGTCAGACATTGTGTCAAATATTCTGTGCCAAAAAATTAGGTAAAACATTTAAATATAACTGACAACAGGTAAGACATTCATAGTGGAAGTCTGAGTTATTCGACATGTATGACAACATTCCTTAGAGTTAAGATGAAGATGTGTGTGAAGTTTAATGAACATAGTTCAAATACTTTTCAAGTTATGGCAAAGGTCAGGTTGCAGGTTCAAGTGTGACGGATGGATGACGTCGAAAACGACTGACAAAGTGATTTGCAAGTGTCTGGTCAAGTGTGAGGTTTGATGCAACCTAGAACCGGTTTAAACCCCCGGTGGCCTACTTTGCCACTGACCGTTCCAAGGCGGTAGCCGTATTGTTACCCTTTTGTGTTTGTGATGTCGTTTGCATTTATTATTACTTTTGACTTCTTGTTGGTCTGTTTGCGTGTTTGTTTCTGTGTTTTGAGGTTGACTGTCCCCTTTGAATGCTACTTTCACTGTCCGATCTTTTTATATTTCTTTGGTAAAGATCAGATGCAAATGAGGTACTGGAGTGTTGACATCAAAAAGACAACAGATGACAGACAATTGACAAACAGATCATGACATGTGCTAAATTTCCTACATGTGCGGGTTAAAGTGTGACAGACGGACAAAGACAAAGTGATTCCCAAGTGTCTGCCATGCTATGCAGGCCATACAAGAAGTCAATTGTGGTGAGTGTGACATATTTCTGGTGTGAGTGTGACATATTTCTGGTCACAATGTAGATCTTATGTAGATGTCTGTGTTTATAAATTCTTTTAAAACTATGCATTAACTTACCATAGGAAGAGGACAACATCCCCATTGACCACTCTTCTGTCTGCAGCATGTATTACCATTTGGACATTCATGTGAAGGGTCACATTGCACGTTCTCTTTCTGTATAGAAGGTTGCTTCTCAAACCAGTCCAGCTGTATGTTACCATGGTTACATTTACCTGCACTCACATCACAGGTGGTGCCACTTGGACAGCAGTGTACACCATCACTGCAGCACACAGCCTGAAATCAGACATGTTGTCAATCTTTATACATGAAATCAGACATGTTGTCCATCTTTATACATGAAATCAGACATGGTGTCAATCTTTATACATGAAATCCGACATGGTGTCAATCTTTATACATGAAATCAGACATGGTGTCAATCTTTATACACCAAATCAGTCCATTATTCGGTTTAAGCGGTATTCTACCTTAATACTACAATGATTCGGCTTGAAGATCCCGAAGAATCAGAAATTAATGACACTTCTCATTCACTTTTTACACAGCACTAAACAAATATGAATGTCAATAAATAATGAAAAGGGGAGACACTGACAGCGAGAAACACAACAGAAGATAGGCAGACTCAGTTTTATTGAATGTGTTCATGAGAGGTAACATAATATGCAACAACTCTCACACTTGAATGAAGTCAGACATTGTGTCAAATATTCTGTGCCAAAATATTAGGTAAAACATTTAAATATAACTGACAACAGGTAAGACATTCATAGTGGAAGTCTGAGTTTTTCGACATGTGTAACGACATTCCCTAGTGTTAAGATGAAGATGTGTGTGGAGTTTAATGAACATAGTTCAAATACTTTTCAAGTTATGGCAAAGGTCAGGTTGCAGGTTCAAGTGTGATGGATGGATGACGACAACGGAACACGAAAACGACTGACAAAGTGATTTGCAAGTGTCTGGTCAAGTTTGGTAAAGATCAGATGCAAAATTGGGTACTAGAGTGTTGAAATCAAAAAGTTAACAGATGACAGACAATGAACAACAGACCATGGCATGTGCTACATTTCCTGATGATGTTTATACACACTTATAAAAGTATATATTACCATAACTTACCATAGGAAGAGGACAACATCCCCATTGACCACTCTTCTGTCTGCAGCATGTATTAGGATATGGACATTCATGTGAAGCGTCACACTGTACGTTCTCTTTCTGTATTGAAGGTTGTTTCTCAAACCAGTCCAGCTGTATGTTACCACGGTTACATTTACCTGAACTCACATCACAGGTGGTACCACTTGGACAGCAGTGTACACCATCACTGCAGCACACAGCCTGAAATCAGACATGGTGTCAATCTTTATACCTGTAATCAGACATGGTGTCAATCTTTATACCTGTAATCAGACATGGTGTCAATATGTATACCTGTAATCAGACATGTTGTCAATCTTTATACCTGTAATCAGACATAGTGTCAATCTTTATACCTGTAATCAGTCGATTATTCGGTTTAAGCGGTATTCTACTTTAATACTACACTGATTGGGCTTGAAGGTCCCGAAGAATCAGAAATTAATGACACTACTCATTCATTTTTTTCAGCCACCACACAGCACTAAACAAATACGAATGTCAATAAATAATGAAAAGGGGAGACACTGAAATCGAGAAACACAACAGAAGATAGGCAGACTCGGTTTTATTAAATGTGTTCATGAGAGGTAATATAACATGCAACAACTCTCACGCTCCAATGAAGTCAGACTTTGTGTCAAATATTCTGTGCCAAAAAATTAGGTAAAACATTTAAATATAACTGACAACAGGTAAGACATTCATAGCGGAAGTCTGAGTTATTCGACATGTGTAGCGACATTCCTAGGGAGTTAACTTGAAGATGTAAGTGGAGTTTAATGAACATAGTTCAAATATTTTTCAAGTTGTGGCAAAGGTCAGGTTGCAGGTTCAAGTGTGACGGATGGATGACGACGAAAATGACTGACATAGTGATTTCCAAGTGTCTGGTCAAGTTTGGTCAAGTTTGGTAAAGATCAGATGCAAAAAGGGGTACTAGTGTTGACATCAAAAAGGTTAACAGATGACAGACATGTGTGGGTTTAAGTGTGACAGACGGACAAAGACAAAGTGATTCCCAAGTGTCTGCCATGCTACGCAGGCCATACAAGAAGTAAGTAAGTTGTGGTGATTGTGACATATTTCTGGTTACAATGTAGATCTTATGTAGATGTATGTGTTTATACATTCTTTTAAAAGTATGCATTCACTTACCATAGGAAGAGGACAACATCCCCATTGACCACTGCCCAGTTTACAGCATGTATTACCATCTGGACATTCATGTGAAGCGTCACACTGCACGTTCTCTTTCTGTATAGAAGGTTGTTTCTCAAACCAGTCCAGCTGTATGTTACCATGGTTACATTTACCTGCACTCACATCACAGGTTGTGCCACTTGGACAACAGTGTACACCATCACTGCAGCACACAGCCTGAAATCAGATATTACATGCACAAATTCACATATGATGTCAAATATCCGCCCTAAATTCAGACATGGTGTCAATTTTTATGTATAAAATCAGTCCATTATTTGGTTTATTTGGAAGACGTGATAACATAGCTTACTTCATTTAGAAATGATATCTCTTCTGCTCTCGCTGGATAAATGGACTACACTATGGACCTACACTATGGACCAATTTATTTCACATAAAAACAAAACAACTCTGAGTAAAATTGCATCAAACTTTTCAGATATAAAGGACACAATGTCTGCCATTATATAAGTATTCTTTCTGATATTATGTTCACATCAAAAGTGTTAAATAACTGTCATGTACTATATGGTGGCGTTGCTCATGTCTGAAGTATGCATTTGGTTGAACATTTCGCTTGACCATACCATACATTATTTGGATCTTTTTTCAAAAAGATGGCCAACCAATAGTCCTTAAGTCGTATTCTACTTTAAAGCCACACTGACTGGACTCAATAGATCCCAAAGGATCAGTAATTAATGAAACTACATGGAAAAAGCCTGGTTCGTATCCCCACCCGATAAATAATGGTGGTTCATAAAATAAAATCCAAATCGCCACTCATCCCTTTAAAGAAAGATTTACATTTACATCTGTATTTTGAAATACAGTGACATTCACAAGTTGTTTTTTGGCAATAAACTAGTACCTATCAGTTGCATTGCTAGACCAATTGTCGTCATATGCAAGGTTGATATCAACACTAACCATACTAACATTAAAATTGCTTTGAAATGCATTATTTTTTTCTTGTCAAAACTTTCGTAAGCAGAGGCGTATCTGCATCTGTCTATTTTTATAGTACGGACATGTACCAGTAAGTTTGGCCATTTTTATTCATCAATCAACAAAATTATTTTCTTGTGTTTCAAACTGATGCTCATGACAGTATGCTATATTTAAATATTTTACACCTAAATTGTTTTATTTTAAAGATATAGAGACAATTAAATGCCTCGAGCAATTACTTTCTTTTATGACTAAAATCTGACATGGAAATAAATTATGCGGTCGCATACAAAAAATCCAACGTTATGTCTAAAACTATTCACCAATTTCAGATCTCTACAATGTATTACTAATATATTCTGCCATTATAATTATGTGGTAAAAACTTGACAAAAAATGGCATACATTAGCCTTAAGAAGATCTGCTAGTATTTCTTCACCTTTCATGACATTTTCAAAGGGACTAATGGCGATCTGGAAGAATTATGTGTAGTCAATTTAAATACGAACTAGAACTATCACTGAAGATGATGAATACCCGCATTTTTTACTCTAAGTCCAACAAAGGGGCATAATACTGTAAAACATTAGGCAATCAACCATGGGTGATGTAGAGGGACATAAGGTCATCAGTTGTTGGAGTATATGAAATTTGGGAACAACCCATTCAAAACTGTTTGACAAATGCTAGTAATAAAAAAAGTGTTAAGCGACAGGACAGGACAAAAATATATTATGCGACGGGACGCAAAGTGACGTTACGGATGTGGTTCCTATATAGCCCCCACTTCACTTTGTGAAAGCGTGGGTATAATGAAATAATATTGTATACACTAAATGAAATGTCTGATTTAATTATTGTATGAATTTGATCTAAAAAACTCGACGACTCGTTTATTTTTATTGCTTAATTGATTTTTATACATTCAATACTATAATATTCAATACTGTAACATTCAATACTATAATAAATTCTTATTTTGTGATTTAAGTAAATTTTTATTGAATTATATGAACGCCTGCTAGTAATATATACCAGTGCTCCAGATAAGCTGCGTATCTGCGTTTTTTACGCAAAGAAATTTGACAAATACGCACAAGTTTTTTAATATGTGCGTTGAAAAACGCAGACATTTTTCCTTTCACGCACGTTTCTAAATTTCCTTGCGTTTTTGCATATTCCTGCCAGTACCGATTCCCAATTCGTACATCATTTGTATATATTTATAAACAGCTGTTATGGATTTCCGCCCGACTGTATCATCATTTAATTGCCGATAAAATACGGCTGAAAATGCGCACTTGAGGTTAAAAATATCGGGCTAAACCCGTCTACTTTCGGCCTCGCAGTACATTAGGCGCTTGGAAAATAAAGACTATTGACTTTCTGAATAGGAGCAAGCGTTTATTGATGCCGAGAAAAATGTCGTCGGGCAAAGAAAAAACAATTCTGAACTTTTTTAAACCTGTTAGCGAGAAGAAAAATAACAATTCAGACCATATAGTGAAAGGCATATTAGACGAATTAATTAAGGAATGTGTAAAGTCGGGAAAGAGGTTGCACGATGGTCAAAATGTGTCAAAAAAAATGATAGAAGCATGGAAATCGTCGTTCCCGTGGCTGAAGATTTCTTCAGAAAACGATTCCTGTAAAATTCAAACATTTAAAATATAATAAATTAACCGAAGACTTGAGTGCATTAGTGCTGATAGTGTTTTCATTCAAAAGGGAAAAGAAGGATGAGTGAAAATAGTTGTTGTATATTGGAGAATTTTTTTTTCACTCATGCAATTTCCAAAATATCAATTTCACTCACATAATTTTATTTTGATGAGTGAATACCCACTTCACTTCAAAATTATCTGGAGCACTGTATACCCCATACGAATGACTAGTAATATATCCCCCATACAGATGACTAGTAACATATCCCCCATACGGATGACTAGTAATATATCCCCCATACAGATGACTAGTAATATATACCCCATACGGATGACTAGTAATATATATACCCCATACGAAAGACTAGTAATATATACCCCATACGAATGACTAGTAATATATACCCCATATGGATGACCAGTAATATATACCCCATATGGATAACTAGTAATATATATACACCATACGAAGGACTAGTAATATATAACCCATACGGATGACTAGTAATATATATACCCCATACGGATGACTAGTAATATATAACCCATACAAATGACTAGTAATATATATACCCCATACGGATGACTAGTAATATATAACCCATACGGATGACTAGTAATATATACCCCATACGGACGACTAGTAATATATACCCCATACGGATGACTAGTAATATAAACCCCATACGGATGACTAGCAATATATACCCCATACGGACGACTAGTAATATATACCCCATACGGATGACTAGTAATATATACCCCATACGGATGACTAGTAATATATCCCCCATACGAATGACTAGTAACATATCCCCCATATGGATGACCAGTAATATATACCCCATATGGATAACTAGTAATATATATACACCATACGAAGGACTAGTAATATATAACCCATACGGATGACTAGTAATATATATACCCCATACGGATGACTAGTAATATATAACCCATACAAATGACTAGTAATATATATACCCCATACGGATGACTAGTAATATATAACCCATACGGATGACTAGTAATATATACCCCATACGGACGACTAGTAATATATACCCCATACGGACGACTAGTAATATATACCCCATACGGATGACTAGTAATATATACCCCATACGGATGACTAGTAATATATACCCCATACGGATGACTAGTAATATAAACCCCATACAAATGACTAGCAATATATATACCCCATACGGATGACTAGTAATATATAACCCATACGGATGACTAGTAATATAAACCCCATACGGATGACTAGTAATATATACCCCATACGGATGACTAGCAATATATACCCCATACGGACGACTAGTAATATATACCCCATACAAATGACTAGCAATATATATACCCCATACGGATGACTAGCAATATATACCCCATACGGATGACTAGTAATATATACCCCATACGGATGACTAGTAATATAAACCCCATACGGATGACTAGTAATATATATCCCATACGGATGACTAGCAATATATACCCCATACGGATGACTAGTAATATATACCCCATACGGATGACTAGTAATATATACCCCATACGGATGACTAGCAATATATACCCCATACGGATGACTAGTAATATATACCCCATACGGATGACTAGTAATATAAACCCCATACGGATGACTAGTAATATATACCCCATACGGATGACTAGTAATATATACCCCATACGGATGACTAGTAATATATAACCCATACGGATGACTAGTAATATAAACC
Organism: Cyrtodaria siliqua; assembly: GCA_037043455.1. Classification (NCBI taxonomy): domain Eukaryota; kingdom Metazoa; phylum Mollusca; class Bivalvia; order Adapedonta; family Hiatellidae; genus Cyrtodaria; species Cyrtodaria siliqua. The sequence continues at coordinate 25,896 of JAWPHD010013789.1, read as the reverse complement.
CCATACGGATGACTAGCAATATATACCCCATACGGATGACTATTAATATATACCCCATACGGATGACTAGCAATATATACCCCATACGAATGACTAGCAATAAATACCCCATACGGATGACTAGCAATATTTACCCCATACGGATGACTATCAATATATACCCCATACGGATGACTAGTAATATATATACCCCATACAAATGACTAGTAATAAATATGGATGACTAGTAATATATACCCCATACGGATGACTAGTAATATATACCCCATACGGATGACTAGCAATATAAACCCCATACGGATGACTAGTAATATAGTAATATATATACTCCATACGGACGACTAGTAATATAAACCCCATACGGATGACTAGTAATATATACCTCATACGGATGACTAGTAATATATACCCCATACGGATGACCAGTAATATATACCTCATACGGATGACTAGTAATATATACCTCATACGGATGACTAGTAATATATACCCCATACGGATGACTAGTAATATATACCTCATACGGATGACCAGTAATATATACCCCATACGGATGACTAGTAATATATACCTCATACGGATGACTAGTAATATATACCCCATATGGATGACTAGTAATATATACCCCATACGGATGACTAGTAATATATACCCCATACGGATGAGTATTAATATATACCCAATACGGATGACTAGTAATATATACCCCATATGGATGACTAGTAATATATACCCCATACGGATGACTAGTAATATATACCCCATATGGATGACTAGTAATATATACCCCATACGGATGAGTATTAATATATACCCAATACGGATGACTAGTAATATATAACCCATACGGATGACTAGTTATATATACACCCCATACGGATGACTAGTAATATATATACCCCATACGGATGACTAGTAATATATATACCCCATACGGATGACTAGTAATATATCTCTCATACGGATGACCAGTAATATATACCCCATACAGATGACTAGTAATATATACCCCATAAGGATGACTAGTAATATACACTCCATACAGATGACTAGTAATATATACCCCATACAGATGACTAGTAATATATACCCCATAAGGATGACTAGTAATATACACCCCATACAGATGACGAGTAATATATACCCCAAATGGATGACTAATAATATATACCCCATACAGATGACTAGCAATATATACCCCATACAGATGACGAGTAATATATACCCCATATGGATGACTAGTAATATAAACCCCATACGGATGACGAGTAATATATACCCCATACGGATGACTTAGTAATATATACCCCATACAGATGACTAGCAATATACACCCCATACAGATGACGAGTAATATATACCCCATACGGATGACCAGTAATATATACCCCATACGGATGACTATTAATATATACCTCATACGGATGACTAGTAATATATACCTCATACGGATGACTATTAATATATACCTCATACGGATGACTAGTAATATATACCCCATACGGATGACTATTAATATATACCTCATAAGGATGACCAGTAATATATACCCCATACGGATGACTATTAATATATACCTCATACGGATGACTAGTAATATATACCTCATACGGATGACTATTAATATATACCTCATACGGATGACTAGTAATATATACCCCATACGGATGACTATTAATATATACCTCATACGGATGACTAGTAATATATACCTCATACGGATGACTATTAATATATACCTCATACGGATGACTAGTAATATATACCCCATACGGATGACTATTAATATATACCTCATAAGGATGACTAGTAATATATACCTCATACGGATGACTATTAATATATACCTCATACGGATGACTAGTAATATATACCCCATACGGATGAATATTTATAAACTTAAAAGCAAAACTCTTGATGTCTGCTTAGCCAAGACATTTCGTAGTACTGTCTGTCAGTTGGGAACGTAAACCGAACAGTCCCATGTATCGGTATCTATCCTTGGAGCAATTTAAAGAACCATAGAAATCTATTCAACATTAAGAGTAAGGCATGATTCACGTATTCCTATGTATTGACTTGACATAACCCTTGATGATAAGTTGATGGGTCTTTAAACATATTCATTCATTCACTATTTTGAGATAACTAGCCCCGTGTGGTTCCCGGGTGCCCGTTTGGTCACGGGGCAAAGAATAGGGCCACTGCAGATCCCTTTGAAGGGGTAGGCAGAGGGGTAGAATCCCCCCAAATTCATGTTCATTTTATCATTTTTTGTTCATGTTCATTAAAGGTCTTCATCATGATCCCTGCATTGTTTCAGGTGCCATCTCACTCAATGTACATGGAGGATGAGCCTGGCATGTTCATTCCTGTTAGGCGCCATATAACCTGTAATGTGCTGGTGCGCCTTAAAACCCCAATTCAATTCAATTCGAGATAACTAACGAGAATAAGCCATATTTGGATTCCGACTACAAAGATTATCTGATTAATAAATAAATTTACAAACTGATCATAGGTGACATTACATTAGGTTGTGGGCAACATCCCCATTGCTTGTCTGGCATTTGGCAGCAAGTGTTTCCAGTTGGACATTCGTGCCTTGTGTTGTTACACTTCACAGCTGTTGCCTTGGAAGCAGATGTCCGTGTCTTCCGCGCTGGCAGCTTCACAAACCATTCCAGTAACGTATTGTCAGATTTGTCACATCGCGAGTGAGCCAGGTCACACTTTGTGTCAGCTGGACAGCAGTGAATCTCGTCTGAACAGCACACAGCCTTAAAACAAATACACCTTTAAATGGAATTTGACACTTTTGAACAAGTTTTTTTATTGAGAGTTCTGAAAAACTTCCAAAAGGTGAAATAATTATCACAATCAGATGATAAACAAAGAAGACAAGATAATTTGAAGGTTATTCTTAATTAAATAATTAATAGTAGTAATGCATGGTTAATTAAAAGTAGTAATGCATGGTATCCCAGAGTGTCAGTACTATGAAGTTGAGCATTGAGCTACAAACAGACACCATCCAAATATGACTGAATTGAATTGAATGGGGTTTTAAGGGGCACCAACACATGAAAGGTTATATGGCGCCTAACAGGCATGAACATGCCAGGCTCATCCTCCATGTACATCGAGATAAAATATGGAGAATGGGCCTAGGACCTTCTCACCCTGAACTGCAGAGTTGCTGCAAATTCTATTGTAGACACTCCATTTACGCTGGAGCAACGTGTATTGGTTTCTGCCACTGCTCTTAGTGATGTGAGCGAGATGGCACCTGAAACAATGCAGGGGTCATTGATGAAGACCTTTAATGAGCAAGAACAAAAAATTTAAAAAAAGGAATATGAATGAGTGTGTCCTTCCCCTCTGCATGTGACGGTGTGTTTGCAGTGGTTGTATTCTACCCCGGCAACCACACGGGGGAAATATGACTGAAAGATTGTTAAAAGAAACGTTGAACCACATATGCACCTATTTAACAAAATCAGAATTCACAAACAGCGCATAACCTTCTAAGCGGGTTTGATTGGAAAAAAAGAACATGTGTTTCACATATACCATATATCCCCTAACAGTAGCTCCCGGGTGCTATGCAAAAAGTTTTTAAAAAAATGGGTTCTATTAAAATACAAGATTGAAAATGTATAGAATTTTGATGTTTATATAAAAAAACAAGAGGGCCAAGATGGCCCTATATCGATCACCTGAGTAATTGTCCATTATCGAACTTCTTCGAAATCTTATGATCATATACAATCTGTGCAAGTTTGGTTAAGATTGTCCGAGAAATGTGGCCTCTGTTGTTTACCAACATTGATATAAAGACACTGACAAAGTTTGGTAAAGATCAAAGACAAAATGAAGGTGTAACCTCTGGGGCATGGCCAAATGTGACCCAAGGGCTACATGTAATATAGGAGAGCTGTGTGCCTTGTGGTTTCAGAAAGAGAAGATTTTTTAAGTCTTTCCCTATACAAGTCTATGTAAAACATATGACCCCTGGGGCAGAGCCGTCACCAGTTTAATAAACTTGGTAAAGGACTATAAGCGCATAGTAAATGCAAAATATTAAACCTCTGGCTCTTGCAGTTTCAGAGAAGAAGATTGTTTTAATTTTTCCCTATACAAGTCTATGTAAAACTGTGATCGCGGGGGCGGGGCCAAATATGACCACAGGGTCACCATTTGAACAAACTTGGTAAAGCACCATAATCTTATAGTAACTGCAAAATATTAAACCTCTGGCTCTTGTACTTTCAGAGAAGAAAATTTTTAAAACATTTCCTATATAAATCTATGTAAAACTGTGACCCCCGGGGCGGGGCCAAATTTGACACCAGGGTCACCATTTGAACAAACTGGGTAAAGGATCATAAGCTTGTAGAAAATGCAAAATATTGAACATCTGGCTCAAGCAGTTCCAGAGAAGAAGATTTTTTAAGTTTTTCCCTATACAAGTCTATGTAAAACCTGTGACCCCGGGGCGGGGCCAAATGTAACCCCAGTGTCACCATTAGAACAAACTTGGTAAAGGACCATAATCTTATAGTAAATGCAAAATGTTAAACCTCTGGCTCTTGTAGTTTCAGAGAAGAAGATTTTTTAAGATTTTCCCTATACAAGTCTATGTAAAACTGTGACCACCGGGGCAGGGCCAAATATGACCCCAGGGTCACCATTTGAACAAACCTGGTAAAGGACTATAATCTTATAGTAAATGCAAAATATTAAACCTCTGGCTCTTGTAGTTTCAGAGAAGAAGATTGTTTTCAGTTTTTGCCTATACAAGCCTATGTAAAACTGTGACCCCCGGGGTGGGGCCAAATGTGACCCCTGGGTCACCATTTTAACAAACTTGGTAGAGGACCATAAGCTTATAGCAAATGCAAAATATTAAACCTCTGGCTCTTGCAGTTTCAGAGAAGAAGATTTTTTAAGTTTTTCCCTATACATGTCTATGCAAACCATGTGATCCTTGGGGCGGGGTCAAATGTGACCCGGGTGTCACCATTTGAACAAACTTGCTCAAGGACCATATACTTATAGTAAATGCAAAACATTAAACCTCTGGCTCTTGTAGTTTCCGAGAAGAAGATTTTTTATTTTGTTTTCCTATATAAGTCTATGTAAAACTGTGACCCCTCGGGGCGGGGACAAATTTGACCCCAGGGTCACCATTTGAACAAACTTAGTAGAGGACCATAAGCCGATGCTACATGTAATACATGAAAGCTCTGTGCCTTGTGGTTTCAGAGAAGAAGATTTTTTAAAGTTTTTTCCTATATGTCTATATGAAAAACATGCAAAATCTCAATATACAAACTTTGGATCCCCGGGGCACAGCCATTTTTGACCAAGGGGACTTTATTTGAACAAACTTGATAGTGTAGGCGTTGGCGATCATTTTAAAAGAAAAACTGTTGAAATCTGTCCTGCGGTTCTGGAGAAGAAGATTTTTTAAGGTTTTGACCATATATGGCAATGGCGGCCATCTTGGATGTCGCGCTGACCTAATTTTAACAAATCTAAAAAGCATTTAGCTAAGGATAATCCATGTGAAGTTTTGTCAAAATTAGCCAAGCGGTTTCTGAGTAGAAGTCGTTTGAAGAAAAGTTAACGACGACGACGGACGACGGACGGACGACGGACGACGGACGCAGAGTGATCCCAATAGATCACCTTGAGCCTTTGGCTCAGGTGATCTAAAAAAGTGTGGTGTGGGTGGGGGGTGCTAGGCTATTATTAGGGGAGGTGTTCTAATTAAAGGAAATATGGTAATCAGTTTTGTTTATTTTAAAGTTAATATCTATCAAGTACTAATGAAGTTATAACAATTCTATATCAACCAAGACATCAGCCATTGCTTACTCGCAGACTCACATCTAAGTTACTGTGGGATGATAAGCAGAGAAACTATTAAACAGTTTTAGAAATAAATCTTTTTTTTCCCAGGGCCAAAATATTTGTTGTGACAACTGTCCATTTTTGAACTGTTAAAGGTGAGTGGCAGTATTTGTTGACACCTAAGTAAAACCGTTCTCACCTTGGGTAGTGGGCAGCAAGAATATTCTTCTGCAGACTTGCAGCATGTGTGACCATCCGGGCACTCGTGTTCTCCATCCGGGCATATCACTGCTTCTAGGTTATCTCTCTTCATCTCTGTAAACATGCACACAAACATATATCATTGCTTCTAAGTTATCTCCCTTCATCTCTGTAAACATGCACACAAACATATATCACTGCTTCTAGGTTATCTCCCTTCATCTCAGTAAACATGCACACAAACATATATCACTGCTTCTAAGTTATCTCCCTTCATCTCTGTAAACATGCACACAAACATATATCACTGCTTCTAGGTTATCTCCCTTCATCTCTGTAAACATGCACACAAACATATATCATTGCTTCTAAGTTATCTCCCTTCATCTCTGTAAACATGCACACAAACATATATCACTGCTTCTAGGTTATCTCCCTTCATCTCTGTAAACATGCACACAAACATATATCATTGCTTCTAAGTTATCTCCCTTCATCTCTGTAAACATGCACACAAACATATATCGCTGCTTCTAGGATATCTCCCTTCATCTCTGTAAACATGCACACAAACATATATCACTGCTTCTAGGTTATCTCCCTTTATCTCTGTAAACATGCACACAAACATATATCACTGCTTCTAGGTTATCTCCCTTCATCTCTGTAAACATGCACACAAACATATATTACTGCTTCTAGGTTAACTCCCTTCATCTCTGTAAACATGCACACAAACATCCGGCCGAAACAATTCTGGGATCAATTAGACATCAAGAGCAACATTCCTGTGAAGTTTCATAAAAATTCGTCAAGTAGTTTCAGAGGAGTAGTCGCTACAAGTTTTTACTATATAAATCTATGTAAACAAAGATGGCCAAGTTTAAAGTCGCATCGAAATAAATTTCGACAAGAATCAACATCATGTCATGCTGATCATTTTAGAAAACATCCCATATCAATATCACTTACAGATTTCAAGCAGTAGTCGCTACAAATTTATTCATTTTAAATCTATTTTTAGCCGTGGCAGCCATCTTGAATTTCCAGCTGAATTTTTTCTAGGATCAACTAGACTTCAAGAGCAACATTCCTGTGAAGTTTCATGAACATCCGTCAAGTAGTTTCAGAGGAGTAGTCGCTACAAGTTTTTACTATATAACTCTATGTAAACAAAGATGGCCACTGGCAGACATGTTTAACGTCGAATCAAAATAATGTTCGACTAGGATCAACATCATGTCATGCTGATCATTTTAGAAAAAGTCCCATATCAATATCACTTATAGTTTTCAAGTAGTCGCTACTTTTTTTGTTAAATCTATTTTTTGCTGTGGCAGCCATCTTGAATTTCTGGTCGACCTGAAATTTTGCTAGGATCAATTAGACATCAAGAGCAACATTCCTGTAAAGTTTCATGAAAATCCGCCAAGTAGTTTCAGAGGAGTAGTCGCTACACGTTTTTACTATATAACTCTATGTAAACAAAGATGGCCACTGGCAGACATGTTTAACATCGAATCAAAACGAATTTTGACAAGGACCAACATCATGTCATGCTGATCATTTTAGAAAAAGTCCCATATCAATATCCCTTATAGAAGTCACTACAAACTTGTATTTTAAAAATCTATTTTTAGCTTTGGTGGCCATCTTGGATTTCACATCAACATGAATATTTGCTAGGATCAACTAGACTTCATGGGCAACATTTCTGTAAAGTTTCATGAATATCCATCCAGAGAGCTACAAATAAAAGTTTACGGACAGACGGACGGACGGACAGACGGATGCCGCCGCACCACGGCATAAGCTCTGCTGATCTCTGATAGCTTTTGCTATCTTAATAAAAACTTGAATGTAAAAACAGGACGTACGGACATACAGACCTGATTCGGGTAGGAACATATTGCTGCCATATATAGATGTTAGTGTGTATGAAGTTTGAAAACTGTACGGCTTTTGATATCTGAGAAATTGACTTGAAGAGGCACTGCCAATATATACGCGATTTTTAATGTAAAATATTAAATACTCAATATTACTGCATTTATATGTATACAAAGCTATTTTATGAGTATTATCAGAAGAAATATGGTCCGTATTCCTGTTATGTAAATTATTATGATCAAAACAATATCTTGAATAAAATGCTGCCCTGCCGTTTATTCCTGCCGGAGAACTACGTGTTTTTACGATTTTCTCGGACATGCGCAATGCGATTCAGTTGAACGAAAACAAACTATTCGGGGCCATTCCGATAGTAAACAAATCAATCGGAACTCTTTGCCAATCCGACGGGGCCGTTCCGATTGTAAACGAATAAGATCGGGAAATCTCCGTCATCGGTTTGACTAAAACAATAACGAATACAATTTCAAAAATCCGATCTTTTCAATCCTGTTTTTTCCTAGCAAAACGCATATTACATGGGGTGAAATTATTGCCATTTACCTTTTTCGTAGTCCTCTTTATGATTAAGTAAAGTTTATATCAATTGGTGGAATAAAATATATAGGTAGAGCCTCTTTAATAAAAACTTGAATGTAAAAAGGGACGTATGGTTGTACGGACCTGACTCGGGTGCCATACAGATTCGGCTGCCATATAGATGTGTATGAAGTTTGAAAACTGTACGGCTTTTGGTGTCTGAGAAATTGACTTAATAAAAAACTTGAAAGTGAAAACAGGACGTACAGACGTATAAGGGTAACACTAAATGCCCGCACCACTTTTGTGGCGGAGAATAAAAAGCAATCAAAAGTGTGCATTTTGTATCACTAGTAAGTCAGGGAAACGTTTTTTATCAGGCACTATTTGACTATACACCATGGAAGCACAAATGCAATGGTGTAATTACGCCTTGAAATCTTCAACATAGAGCATGTAGAGTTTAATTAACATTGTTGTTGTGATACCGGAAATAATTCCTGAGTGATAAAGATTCTTGCGATATAGAAACTCGTGCACTTTATCGCAAGAATCTTTCTCATGAGGGAATTATTTTCCGTATCACGGCAACAATGTTAATTAAACTATATATTATATATTCTGTGATGAATTTCTTTCATCGTCTTTTGACACAAGTATTCCTTCTTCTGTCACTCCTTTGGCGACAGCACATAGTAATACATAAATATCGTGACATCACTCGTGCTGTGTGACGTCACGATATTGCTGCACAGGCTGAAACCGTCCTGTAGACGATGATGGCTGGGGTTCAGGGGCATTTCCAGCATTTTTTGGTTGCACAGGCATTTCAGGACCACTTCCATCTTAAATTCAGAAGTTTTTAACAGTTCTTCAACCTGCTTGTAAGATAAAAAGTCTGGAAATTCTGACATGATGTGTTTTGAGCTTCAGTAGTTGCAGACGACGGTCAAAGACAATTGGATACCTTTTATTTTAACCCTTTAATCCTTTAATCACCCTTTTAACAAAAGTATTTAAATATAAATTAATTTATTATTATTTTTATTTATTTACTTTTTATTTAAATTGTTTTAAAAAATAATATATAATTGTTTATTCATTTATTTTTGACAGTCTATTTTTAGAATTCATGGGTTTTAGCCTAGCACTTTATTTTTAGAAAAGGGGGCGGGGTTAAGAAAGTAGTTCCTAAAATCTGGCTACTGTGCTATCTTGCACACTAGGCGAGATAGCACAGTAGAGGAAGAGATATGTTATAGATTTTCTCAAACTGGGAAAATTCTATTATTCATCACAGAATATTTATTATAACCTTATTACATCTCCATTTATGTATTCCATATCCCCACCTTCTCCTGTGTAAAACAAGATGTCCACAGCCAGCATGTGGAGCCTGTATAGAAAAATTAATTGAATCCGGGATAGCAGACTTTGAAATAATGAGCATTTGGAGTAGTGTACACGTAGTGACAAAAAATGGAATGAGTCTTGTAGGTGAATGGTGTACTTCGAATTTTGGATGATGTGATAACATGGCTTATTTTATTCAGAAATGATGTCTCGTCTGCACTCGCTGGATAAATGGACTATTTTATAGACCAGTTTATTTCACATAAAAACCAAAACAACTTTGAGTAAACTATACCAAACTTTTCGAATATAAAGCGCACAATTTCTGCCATATAAGTATTCTTTCTAATATTATGTTCACATCAATAGTGTTGAATTACTGTCATGTACTATATGGTTGACATTGCTCGTGCCTAAAATGCGTACATCGTTGAAAATTTCACTTGACCATATCTCATCGATTTTGGATTTTTTGGATCAAAGATGGCTGACCGATAGTCCTTAAATTAGAAGTCAACGTTAATCTAACCTATATTTGGAAGATAGTAGGTCACAGCAAAAATAAATATTGGTTGACAATGTCAGGTTGATAAAAGAAACACAGATAAAGGGTCTGTTAACCATGTCAGGTTGATAAAAGAAACAGAGATAAAGGGTCTGGCCAATATCCCACTGATGGAAGCCGAGATAAAAATCTGTACCCTAAACCGGACGTGACCAACATTTCGGAGAAAGTAGGTCACGTCGATTTTCTTTTGTCCAACCATGTCTAGTTGATGGAGAGGAAGACACTGGAGCAGTTTGGTCAATATTCCAGCATCGGAAGCCCTGATGTTCAGAAGTTATAGCATAAACTGGACGTAACCTATATTTCAGATTAAGTTGGTCACAGCGAAGAAACGTTCATGCCATGTCTTGCTGATGGAGAGGAAGACATTGATGCAGTTTAGGCAATATCCATCCCTCCCCACACATTAGTAACTGAGATTCATAAGTGGTATAGTTGCTTCCGATCTTATCGCGGGGTAGGCCTGACCGCGGTGTAGGCCTTACCGCAGCATTTTGTTTATGTCAGCACCAGCCACTATGGTGCCACCTATCGTCGGTTCCAGTCGAGTATTAAATTTTACTACAAAACATCACTTTATCACAGAGTAACAAAATCATTAAAATGTTGAGACTCCTCGCAAGTAAAAGCTATCATTATAAAATGCATGTGAAATCCATGCACAAGGCAATATTACCCCACCCTTGAGTTGATCAACCCCTCCTAATAATTATGTTATATAAAGCTTGAATACTTGGTATCTATCTGTCAAGTTTTCTATCTGTCAAAAGATTGCCTGCAAATTCCTTTGGACATGTGTCAACTGTTAAACGCACATACTTCCTGTAAAGAGCGCTCCCAAAAAATAAGTGGGTGGAAGCGGCAATACCAGCTACCTTCCTACCGTGCACTGGACTAGACCTATATTTTTTTAAGAAAATAGATCAGTGCGAAGAAAATGTTGTGATAGTATGTCTAGTTGATGGTAGGAAGACACTAATGCAGTTAGGTCAATACCACTCTATTAGAAGTAGAGATTCTCAATTTGTATCTAAACTGGACATGACCTTAATTTTGAAGAAATAGGCATTTTTAAAGAGCAACTTCTGATGCCGATTAAACTCGAGACAATGGACACAGCTATCTCTGTGTGTAAGTTGTGACATTGTAATGCAGCCAGATGACACACCAATGGGTGACAACTTACCCGATACAATCGATTGTTCATCTGTATCTATGGCGACTGAGGATATATCTGTATCTATAGCAACTGAGGGTTCATTTGTATCTATGGTGATTGAGGGAGTTTTCTCATACCAGGACATGACTACACCACCACGGGTACACGACTGTTTGGGAACATCACACTTGGTGCGGTATGGACAGCAGTGCTTTCCGTCTAGACAACACACAGCCTGTCGTAACAAAAACAAAACAGTTCAAGTGTATAATATCAATTGTTTATACGTTTTCCTTGCACACGTATTTATGGGGAATACCATCGCCAAATATACAAATCAACAAAGCTTAGAAACAACTACTTCATGTGTTTGTTTTACTTTGTGACAATTTCGACATTTTCGACCATTCTCAATGGTCTTCCTCAGACTGCCTTCAAACAATGACGTCACAGACTGGTTTATCACGGGACTGGTCAGCGGTACACAAAAGCTTGTAGATGCTGCTAGGAGCATAGCCCGCTTCTCCCCCACCACCTCTTGTACCGCTTCTCCCCCACCACCTCTAGTTCCACTTCTCCCCCACCACCTCTAGTTCTGCTTCTCCCCCACCACCTTTAGTTCCGCTTCTCCCCCACCACCTCTAGTTCTGCTTCTCCCCCACCACCTCTAGTACCGCTTCTCCCCCACCACCTCTAGTTCTGCTTCTCCCCCCCCCCACCACCTCTAGTTCCGCTTCTCCCCCACCACCTCTAGTTCTGCTTCTCCCCCACCACCTCTAGTTCCGCTTCTCCCCCACCACCTCTAGTTCCGCTTCTCCCCCACCACCTCTAGTTCTGCTTCTCCCCCACCACCTCTAGTTCCACTTCTCCCCCACCACCTCTAGTTCCGCTTCTCCCCCACCACCTCTAGTTCCGCTTCTTCCCCACCACCTTTAGTTCGCTTCTCCCCCACCACCTCTAGTACCACTTCTCCCCCACCACCTCTAGTTCCGCTTCTCCCCCACCACCTCTAGTTCCGCTTCTCCCCCACCACCTCTAGTTCCGCTTCTCCCCCACCACCTCTAGTTCCGCTTCTCCCCCACCACCTCTAGTTCCGCTTCTCCCCCACCACCTCTAGTTCCGCTTCTCCCCCACCACCTCTAGTTCCGCTTCTCCCCTACCACCTCTAGTACCGCTTCTCCCCCACCACCTCTAGTTCCGCTTCTCCCCCACCACCTCTAGTTCCGCTTCTCCCCCACCACCTCTAGTTCTGCTTCTCCCCCACCACCTCTAGTTCCGCTTCTCCCCCACCACCTCTAGTTCCGATTCTCCCCCACCACACCTAGTCCCACTTCATTAAAGGCTGGTCAAAATTGGACAAACAGAAAAGTTACAGAAGAGAAGTCGTTTAAAACAACTATTAACCACAAATGAAGAAGAGTTGTTCCAATAGCTCACTTGAAGCCATCATCTCGCATGAACTAAAACGAGGAATGGATAATAACTGTCATTGTGACAGATAATTTGTTTGTTTATATGGTGTTTTACATCATTTTTAGCACATTATATGATGGTCTATTTTTTTTTGTGATAGCGGCCGACCACCCCATTTTTTTCTGGGTAGAACCAGTATTGTATACCTCCTGCCATCTGTAAGAATGACACTTTCACGCCACGGATAAATTGATCAATATAAATACAATCTGTGTTGTGCAAGACATACATTTGGTAATGGACAGCAGCCATAAGCCTTGTTTGCCATCAAGCAGCATGTGTTTCCATTGGGACAAGCAGACTTGGATCCGGGGCATACTACAACCCCACCTGTTACCTGAAAAATAGTACATGTAGTGTAAGCAGTTATCCCACCAACAACAGCCAAATTTTACAACATATGTACAGCATTTCTAAACCTATTGACGACAAGCTATACATACAATTTACCTGTTTTGAGAACCCAAACTATATAACAATATAAATGGTGTTAACCAGCCAGGACAAACCCCAAAACTATAGCATCAAATTAAGTCAACAACCCATAATTCATTTTATGTATACTCAATCAAGGGCATTTTAAGAGCCTGTGAAAACAACTATAATTTTAATCAGCACATATATATTTTATATCCATATGGGCATATAAAAATGGAAAGAAAATATGTCTCTCTAATGCCAGTCTTTATCTCCCTAGCTGAAATTATGCTAATATTCAGGTAAGATGTAAGAATGCAAGGGAAGAAAAGAGTTTATGTACCATAGTGGGTACTACAGAGAGGATGAGAGTTTACGTACCATAGACTAGTTTGTGTAGATAGTTTATGTACCACAGGGCCAAAAATAAAATTATGTTTGTTTCCCCTTCCCGACCGACCCACCAAAATTGCCGCGACCCGAATTATTTTTTCGACACTGGCGATTTTTTTTTTTTTTTTTTCTTAAATGTGTCTTATAGGTAGCATGTATTCCAGTTTTCTCAAATAAAAGAAATGAAATAAAAAAAATATTTTACCTACCTACCTACCCAACCCTTTTTTGCATGGGTCGGGAAGGGGAAACAAACATAATTTTATTTTTGGCCCAGTGTAGATAAGAGTTTATGTACCATGCTGTAGATTAGAATTTATGTACCACATTGTAGATTAGAGTTTATGTACCACAGTGTAGATTAGTTTATGTACCACAGTGTAGATAAGAGTTAATGTACCACATTGTAGATTAGAGTTTATGTACCACTGTGTAGATAAGAGTTTATGTACCACAGTGTAGCTTAGAGTGTATGTACCACAGTGTAGATTAGAGTTTATGTACCACATTGTAGATTAGAGTTTATGTACCACAGTGTAGCTTAGAGTGTATGTACCACAGTGTAGATTAGAGTTTATGTAACACTGTGTAGATTAGAGTTTATGTACCACTATGTAGATAAGAGTTTATGTACCACAGTGTAGATTAGAGTTTATGTACCACAGTGTAGATTAGAGTTTATATACCACTGTGTCGATTAGAGTTTATGTACCACAGTGTAGATTAGAGTTTATGTACCACAGTGTAGATTAGAGTTTATGTACCACTGTGTAGATTAGAGTTGATGTACCACAGTGTAGATTAAAGTTGATGTACCACAGTGTAGAATTAAAGTTTACCACAGTGTAGCTTAGAGTTTATGTACCACAGTGAAGATTAGAGTTTATGTACCACTGTGTAGATAAGAGTTTAAGTACCACATTGTAGATTAGAGTTTTGTACCACTATGTAGATAAGAGTTTATGTACCACAGTGTAGATTAGAGTTTATGTACCACAGTGTAGATTAGAGTTTATGTACCACAGTGTAGATTAGAGTGTATGTACCACAGTGTAGATTAGAGTTTATGTACCACAGTATAGATTAGAGTTTTTGTACCACTGTGTAGATTAGAGTTTATGCACCACAGTGTAGATTAGAGTTTATGTACCACTGTGTAGTTAAGAGTTTATGTACCACTGTGTAGATTAGAGTTGATGTACCACAGTGTAGATTAGAGTTTATGTACCACTGTGTAGATAAGAGTTTATGTACCACAGTGTAGATTAGAGTTTATGTACCACAGTGTAGATTAGAGTTTATGTACCACTGTGTAGATAAGAGTTTATGTACCACAATGTAAATCAGAGTTTTATACCACAGTGTAGATCAGAGTTGATGTACCGCATTGTAGATTACAGTGTATGTACCACAGTGTAGGTTAAGGTTTTTGTACCACAGTGTAGATTAGAGTTTATGTACCACAGTGTAGATCAGAGTTTATTTACCACAGTGTAGATCAGAGTTTATGTACCACATTGTAGATTACAGTTCATGTACCATATTGTAGGTTAAAGTTTATGTACCACAGTGTAGATTAGAGTTGATATACCACTGTGTAGATTAGATTGTATGTACCACAGTCTAGATCAGAGTTTATTTACCACAGTGTAGATTAGAGTTTATGTACCGCAGTGTAGATCAGAGTTTATGTACCACATTGTAGATTACAGTTCATGTACCACAGTGTAGATTAGAGTGTATGTACCACAGTGTAGATTAGAGTTTATGTACCACAGTGTATATTAGAGTGTATGTACCACAGTGTAGATTAGAGTTTATGTACCACAGTGTATATTACAGTGTATGTACCACAGTGCAGATAAGAGTTTATGTACAAAACTTACCTTTGTGTCCAATTCTAGGGCTGTTCTAGGAGCTGTAAAGTAGCGCTTAGGTTCTTTGAATCCAAACCCCTGTATGCCCTCAATGGCAGCCTGATAATATTGTAATGTATAACACTAATTTGCCAAATCGCAAGTGTAAATATAAGGCCATTCATAACTTTCACATGACATCATCAAAATAATTTGATAATTTGACCAATCAGTGATCAATAAAATAAAACCTCTCTACAATCTGGTAGGAGGTAAACTCGGTGTATATCGTTGATGCTCAACTGCCTTCAGCTCTTTATAAACCTAATTTTACTGATAATTATATTAAAATCTTTACTTTTTGTGTACATCTATGTATCTTTTTTTGGTGCCGTCTGATTTTCAAACACCAATATGGATACATTTAATTGAAATTAGGTCTAATATTTTAATCTGCATATATCTCTACTATCTCAACATCTCAGACATGTATAACTTATTACATGATGTGAAAGTTATAAATACAGGGTTAACACTTACTTACTTGCTAAATGCAAGTAGACTTTTGCAGATTGCAAGTAGAAAATATAAGCACTTGCTAAATTTTGAAAGTAATAAAAGAGATCAACTAAATCTTAAGTCTACATTCATTCAGTGAAAATATTCATCAAACTTGGTAAAATAGGTGCATAGTAAGTATAATGATACATTATTACCTTGTTGCATATTCTAACCGAGTGTGAAAATGTAATTATTTACATCTATAACATGTAAACGTCGGTGTGTTCTTGGGCAAGACACTTTCCGTTAGCCTCGTCCGTCGGATGTGGACGTAAACCGGGCGGTCCCGTGTATCGGTCTATCCTCTGAGCACGTTAAAGAACCATAGAAATCTATTCGATAATAAGAGTAGGGCAGGTTCCCGGATTCCTATGTATCCTTCCCCTCTCTCTGGGGTGGCTCTAAATAACCTAAACTGTGTTGATGAGCCGTTAAACAACATTCAGTTCAGTGCTATAACATGTAAAGCAATCCTTCTAAAATGACCGCCGATTTTCCATTAATAACTATTGCAAGTACCTTGATTAAAATAGCAAGTAGAAAATATTTGCACTTGCTTTCTTTAGCAAGTAACTGAACATGTTAAATAATTAAGTCTGTCCAAACCAGACATAACTGAAAACTTTATGGAGTAGGTTCTAAGTATTAAATCAGTCTTGATTAGTAAGGGTTTTGCCTATCTGAAGCCGAAATCAAGCTAAGGCCAAAAAAAAAATACCTTTTTTTTTTCGTTGGCCCGACCAATCCTATTTTTAAGGGGCTGACCCTAATTTTTTTTATGAATATTTAAAAAAAAAAAAAAATAAAAAAAAAATCATTAAAAAAATCATTTGTTTGAAGAACAATGATTTATCACAATATATCGAGGTAAACGGACACCACAGAGAAACTTTCAGTTGTATCATCAACTTGTATGTGGTTTATGAGATAAAACCATGTAGAATCTCACAATATCTTGCTCCAAAAAAACAAAGAAAACGGGGGAAAAAAGAGAAAATGCCTGCCAACCTACCCTATTTTTTTAGAGCATGCAATAGGAAACACAACTATTTTTTTTTGCCTAATATTCAGATAAGAAGTAGGAATGCAACTGAAGTAAAGAGTCTCCTTTTAGTTTAGACTTTCAACATAATTATTGTTTATTTACAAGAGACAAGTTTAGTTTAGACTTTCAACATAATTATTGTTTATTTACAAGAGACAAGTTTAGTTTAGACTTTCAACATAATTATTGTTTATTTACAAGAGACCAGTTTAGTTTAGACTTTCAACATAATTATTGTTTATTTACAAGAGACAAGATATTTGGGATAACATTAGATAAATGTACCTTAGTGTCCAGGTTCAGTGCTGTTTTAGGGGCTGTAAAGTAGTGTTTGGGTTCCTTGAATCCAAACCCCTGTACTCCCTCAGTGGCAGCCTGAGAAATGTAACAGTTATAAGGTGAATTATTTGAAAAGTAATATTGGATTTTGTAGTTTGGATATTTTTCCTGTATACTTTTTGGAGGTAACGGACTAACAGTCATGTGAAATTTTCACGCATGTTCTGCAAGACTTCTAAACCCCCCCATGATATTTCAAACACCTCGTAATATTTAGTTTTCTTCCATACTTTGTATCTAAAAAAGTGTATCAAATATAACCCACAATTTTTTCGCTGTTGACATTTTGATGACTGTATCAAATTTTAAAAAAAATATTTTTTTATTTTATTTATTTTTTTAAATTTTACCTCAATTTTTGCTGCACTTCCTTGTTGGTATTGTGTGTTGCGCCCATCACTTCCTTGTTCAGATTTTATCTCTCTGCTAGACTTGAAATATAGCTTCTGGGCCCAAGACAGCCCGACCAGCAGCAGTAACAACAGTGCCTTTGTCTCCATCACCAGTCTCTACAAGTAAATGTCTATATATCTACAAGTAAGACCATCCTTAAAAAAAATATTGTTTGCTGTGCACCAACCCACTAAAAGGGCAGCTCCCAACATTTTTTGGACATTTTAGTTGATTTTGTTTTCTTCTCAATTTTTAGGATCCTGCTGCAAATCGCAACAATATTGGGTATATATATTGTTAATTTTATTTTTCAGTATTATAAATTAATCTAAATTGAAAACATAAAATAAATGAGACACATTAAAACAGACCAAATGTAAAATACAGACAGGACGCTATGTTTTACTAAGTAAAAAACAACAAAAAACAACAATTGTTTAGGGATGGCCTAACCGTTTAATCTTCACAAACTAATCAGCCTTCGAAATCATATAAAACCACCAACTTTAAGTATGAACAAGTCAAATTTATATAGCAAAGCCTCCAGATGAGTTATTACTTCATCGCGATTGCAACTGGAATGAAAAAATAGGAGGTATCATGACTTACTATGGAAAATGTTTTGAAAGCATGAAAAGGGCTTGAAAATCATGATTGTTTTATTCCGACGGCGGATATGCATATATCTAGACAGGCATACCACATGTTGGTGGTCACAATTGCATCATTTTGGTATGCCAGATGCCCAGCCAATTAAGGGTTTACTTAATTAGTATCCAGGTCTTATTTTTAGAGTATCCCACAGGTGTCTGACACGGGATTAGGACATAGACCAAAAAACACATAACAGTGCATTATCAAAACATGCCAATACAACTATTTGTGCCAAAGTATCAAGTATGGTACCCCTTAAGGCTGTATGGTATCAAGTATGGTACCCCTAGGCATGTATGGTATCAAGTATGGTACCACCTAGGCCTGTATGGTATCAAGTATGGTACCCTCTAGGCCTGTATGGTATCAAGTATGGTACCCCTAGGCATGTATGGTATCAAGTATGGTACACCCTAGGCATGTATGGTATCAAGTATGGTACCCCCTAGGCATGTATGGTATCAAGTATGGTACCCCCTAGGGCTGTATGGTATCAAGTATGGTACCCCTAGGCATGTATGGTATCAAGTATGGTACCCCTAGGCATGTATGGTATCAAGTATGGTACCCCCTAGGCCTGTATGGTACCAAGTATGGTACCCCCTACACCTGTATGGTACCCACTAGGCCTTTATGGTATCAAGTATGGTACCCACTAGGCCTTTATGGTATCAAGTATGGTACCCCCTACACCTGTATGGTATCAAGTAATACTTGATACCATACAGGTGTAGAAGGTACCATACTTGATACCATACAGGTGTAGGGCTGCCATACTTGATACCATACAGGCCTAGTGGGTACCATACTTGATACCATACAGGCCTAGTGGGTACCATACTTGATACCATACAGGCCTAGTGGGTACCATACTTGATACCATACAGGCCTAGTGGGTACCATACTTGATACCATACAGGCCTAGTGGGTACCATACTTGATACCATACAGGCCTAGTGGGTACCATACTGTATTCACTACCCCATATTCGTGATATGTATCGTATTCACCACCAAGAGTATTCGTTACAGCCCTAGTACCCAGCATGATAAATATATATAATGTACAGACTGTTTTTCGTCTGGGTCCCAGTGCATAAAATACACGTCTACAAACGGCAAGACTATTTTTGATATAAGGGGTAACGCCGTCCTCCGTCTAGGGTGCATCTATAAACATCCATATGTAAAATAAAGCATCCAAAGAAGTCAAATAAATGAGACTAGTCGGGGTCCTAGCCCCGTGTCAATCTGCGACCTGTGGAATATTCCGGATGCCAGCCTGCAGGGCGAGGGTATTTATCGTAATTATCCTGATAAGGCGACAACTCTCCTACAGTAGAAGCAACACTTGTGTTTTGTTATGCAGAGTTAATAACATATAGTCAGGCTGAGACACTCACTAGTGTGTTAAAATACACGTTTAATGCTCTTTTGAAATTTTTCGTATTGGCGAGCATCAACAGTTACATAGAACGTCAGAATAATAAAAAAAAAACTGCATAGGAGCCAATTTATTAGGCTAAGACACTCACATTCAAAAATCTACTTTCACTTTTGTTGTTTTAACAAATATAAGTACAACTACATTTATTTTAGAATGTATATATAGATACATGCATAAATCACGCCTTAGTTTGATGCTTTATCTAAAATAAGATGGTATGCTATGCTATAAAGTTCTAATAAAAAAAATGGGCCTTATACCCCACCCACATTGATAACTATGGACGATGCTCATTTTTCGATAAAAACAACTTATCAAGCTTACTTAGAAAATGTGTCAAGTACTTTACTTACATATCAAATGTCACGAAACAGTACAACTTCGCCGTCCAAAAGTAACTACCGGTTTGCAATATACCTTCAACTCAGGGCAGTTGGGGCATGACACCTGACACTCATATGATATGAAAAGCTTGATCACGTGAGTCACGTGCAACCGCGGATCCAGTGTTACATTTTGATTGGTTCGTGTATAAATGTATTTGTCATACTCAGAGGGGAGCACAGATGGAGTAGTTGGGAACTAAAAAAAAAATTGGGGGGTTTTAGTGTTGTTGTTGTGTGTGTGTTTTGTGTGTGTTCCCAACACTGATACCGCCACCTGAGAGGGGGAGGGGAGTGAGGTTGCTGCGGCGGACGGCCAACATTATTTGACAGGTGTTGGGGTCAAAGCATCGTTAAGACAGGCCGGTCTTATATAAGAAACCTGCCCGATGTTTTGAGAAAAAATGGTTGGAGTTTATAAAAAAAAAAGTACTTAAATTCGATGGTGGATGCCCGGTGGTCTCATAACATGATAACAGAAAATTGAAATTTATGATAACAGAGATAACAAGGAATTAAAAATGCTAAAAAACAGTAAACACAGTAAATGCTATCAATTTACGAGGCGGATGGTGGTCGGGGGTGGAGGTGGGGTGGGGGTGTGTGTGGGGGGGGGGGGAGTATAACAGTAAGTATACTTACTCCCTGATAACAGTAACCAACTGATAGTGTTATTTAATATATTGCATAACGATGATGGGGTCATTGTGGTATCGGGTACTATAGAAAGGTACGTACCCTGGGTACATTTATGTATACAGAAGCGTACCCGAACATCTTAGAATTCCAGAACGGCCCCCAAATATACAGAAACGTACCCGGACAAACAAGATTGGCGGAACTGAAACAATTTAAAGCTTGTTAAAAAACTACTTAAACACTATTGTTTATCATTAAATATTCATAATTTATGTTGAGATTTTAAAAATGTGATACAATTTGTGTTACTCGGTTTTTATCCTTAGGTTCTATAGAAAAATCAAAATCTTTGGTAGAGTAAAACATGAATATATATGTACATGTGTATGTGTGTATGTAGATCTATGAGTAAAACATATGATTATTTTCAAGATTTAATTTTGAAAGATAAATATATTGAATTAATTTGGATAAATGTGCAAGACAAGTATGTACAGTAGGGTTTTAATATAATCATGGATATATATATGTATGTAGATCTATGATATAATCACACTAATTTTAACAGTAAATTTGGTTAAACATCTAGGATAAACACCGAGTTTATCACATACCAGAATGTACGGTTGTGTCAAATTTCTGGTCATTGATTGGTCAGTTTATTTTGATAATGCTTTATCAAAATTATGAATTGCGCTGTTGTTCTTAAAAACATATTTAGGCTGCCATAGTTAGTAATAAAGTACAGAACGTATTGTCGTAAAACCGGAAGTTGTAAATCATCAAACCCCGCGCAAAAAAAGTAAACAAATATGCAGCTCGAAATAAACCCTATCAAACCTAAACACAAAACTCGATCAATTCCATTGTACAGAATGGCTAATTGGGACACCATGAAGGAGGAAATGAAACAGACACTGAAGGAGGTTGAAGAGCTGGAAGTGTCAGGGGCCAGTGTTGATCTATGGAACCTATTTAAGACAAACCAGTACACGTGAACAAGTTCGCGTGTGATGGATATCACCCGAAATTAAGAAACTTTAGAAAAGAGACCGATACTACAAAACAATGAAAAAATCAGGAGACTCAAAACACAAATCTAAATTCAAGGATCTAAAGAGGCTAGTTCAAAGGCAGTTAAGAAGGATGTGTTGGAAATACTTTGAAAATATTGTTACACCACCAGCTGATGATGATCACTGTATGAAAAATTCTAATATGAAACAATTCTGGATTTATATTAAACATAAAAATTCGGACAGTGGAGGCGTGTCTCCATTGAAATGCGATGGAACTTAAATTTTCACTCGGACCCATTAGAGAAAGTTACAATATTAAATAATCAATTCCAATCTGCATTTTCTCAGAAAATCGACATGTCGCGTGAGGAATTTGAATCTAAAAATTTCATGCATGGATCTCAAGTTATCCAAGTTGCTAAGATTTAAACATAACCTAGCTGCAATGGTATCGAAAAGCTCTTGAATAATCTAAACCCAAATAAGGATCTGGGCCAGATAACATCAAACCACGTGTCCTGAAAGAACAAGCACACGAAATAGCACCTGTACTACAGATAGTATTCAGTAAATCTCTGGAATCTGGAGAAATCCCATCTGACTGGAGAAATGCTTATGTTACGCCGATTTTTAAGATAGGCCAACGATACAAAGCAGACAATTTGCGTCCGGTTTCGCGGAACATGCATTTGCTGCAAATTAATGGAGCACATAGTAACAAGTCACATCCTGAATCACTATAACAACATTCTCTATCCTCTCCAACATGGTTTTCGCCGTGGAAGATCTTGCGAAACACAATTAATTGAATTTACTGATGACTAACCAAAAATATGGAAAATGGCAAACAAACTGATAGCTTAGTAATGGACTTCAGTAAGGCACTTGATAATGTGAGCCACAGTTTATTAGTCAACAAACTCAATCGTTATGGAATAAGAGGCAACATTAACATCTGCATTGAACATTTCTTAAAAGACAGGTCTCAAGCAGTTGTAGTGGACGTAGAGAAGTCTGAGTTTATTAGTGTCGACTCGGGTGTACTCCAGGGCAATGTTTTAGGGCCGAGCTTATTTCTTTTCTATATAAACGACATGCTAAATGATGATATGAGTTACGTCCAACTCGGACGCGCTTACTCTACAATATGATCTAGGTAAACTTGCTATATGGGAAAATAATTGGAAAATGGTATTTCATACAGAAAAATGTAATGTTATTACTATCACATACTCGAATCAGTTTCTTCAGTAAAATATCTTAGTTTAAATATAACATCGGATCTCAGATGGAACGAACACATCAATAAAATCTGTAATAAAGCAAACTGAACTCTTGGCTTCTTGAAAAGAAATCTTAATATTAGCTCAACATCAGTTAAAGAAAACGCTTACAAGTCGCTTGTCCGTCCAACAGTGGAGTATGCAAGCTTTATGTGGGACCCCCATCAGCAAAATAGTATAGACAGGCTTGAAATGTTGCAAAGGCGCGCAGCTAGATTTGTCACTAATAGGCATGGAAATCGCTCGAGTGTCACATATATGTTGAACAACTTGGAGTGGAGATCACTTAAGGATCACAGAAGAGACGCTAGACTTTGTATGTTATACACAAGTGAAATTAATCTGGTCGCTATTGATAAAACGGAAAGAATGACTAAACCAAAAAGTCAAAACTTTACTAGGAAAGGACATGAGAAAATTTTGCCCAATCCATCATGCCGGTGTGAGTACAGTAAAGATCCATTTCCCCCTCAGAACAATATCAGACTGGAACCGTCTATCGCCTGATATAGTGTCAGTAGAGTCGCTTGAGACATTCAAATCCAAAGTGGCTACAATCTTTCTCTAATTCATAAATACTCCTGTTTTTAGCTGTCACTGTATATACTTTTCACTCTTTAAATTCTTATATTTTTCTTGCGTAAATCCCTAAATGGCAATATAATCAAGCTGTTGATGGTGGCCATTATGTGACAGAAATAGAAGTAGCTCGTCATTCAAGAAGAGTTGGTCAAATATTTAGAGCAACTGCATTCCTTTAAGGCCGCGGTTATGGTCCGCAATGATCGTGAGACGGCAAAAGATGTCGTGGGCGTGGAAAAGGGTGCTGCCGGATTCCTGTCTGACAGGATAGTCAAGCTGGCTGGTGTTGCTGTTTGCACTGGGGTGACTGGAAAAAAGGTTAGACAAGTGGTTGCAAGGGAAGTGTTATATTGCAATGGCGGAGGCAACTGACGCGCTGCATATTTGTTTACTTTTTTGCGCGGAGTTTGATGATTTACATCTTCAAGGTTTTACGACAATACGTTCCGTATTTTATTACTAACTATGGCAGCCTAACTATGTTTTTTAAGAACAATAGCGCAATAGTTATTGATAAACAATACTATTTTAGTAGCTGTTTTATCAAGTTCTAAATTGTTTCAATTCCGCCAATGAGCTATTTTTTGTCCGGGTACGTTTCTGTATATTAGGGGGCCGTTCTGGTATTCAAATATTTTCAGGTACGTTTCTGTAAACATAAATGTAACCCGGGTACCTTTCAGTAGTACCCGATACGACAAGGACCCAATCAGCATAAATAACAGCTTAAAAAACATATGGTTGTTTTTAAAAGGACATATGGCATCTTGGTTGTTTTTAAAAGGACATACGGCATCTTGAGTGTTTTTAAAACTCGCTGCATCCCGTTAGTTTTCCTACATAGCCTGCATTTGTTCAGTCATTAATATAAACAGGATCTATCAATACATTTATTCAATGACCCTGATATAAATGATAAGAACTTGTGTTTTCGTATTACAAACTTTTGATTATAATGCGTCAATAATATATTAAAACTTATGGTAGAACAATGAAGAAAAATTTAAAACTCAAAATTGTATTTAATTATATGCAAGCAGATTTAAAGTAAAAACAATACTAAATTAATCGATTGAGACGCAATTTTTAATAATTGATAAAGTCGTCAAGATTGTCACGTGTCCCTTTGACAGAAATATTAACCCTTGCCCTCCTTCTTATACCCTGTGTGTCACTAAGAAAATGTTCGGCATCTCAGTCGGTTTTTGATGAAATCATTAGGTTCCTCATCTCACATCTCTCTAAAAAAAAAAGCATGAGAAAACTGGGCAACTTGCTTTAGAAACCTAGGCAAATACCGGCAAAATTACACTACAAAACCGTTTATCAAAACTCTATCCAGGTGTTCAGGTCATATAATTATGTATATGTGCCGATTAAAAGTATAGGTTTGTTGACAGGTTCTTAAAATACCTTGCGTGGCGCTGTCGGTAGCGCGGCGGATTTGTAACCGGAGGCCCCGGGTTCAATCCTTCGTGGTGCCACTGAGTTCCGTCGATGTGTTCTTCCCTTAGCCCCGTCCGTCAGATGGGGACGTAAACTGGGCGGTCCCGTGTATCGGTCTATCCTCCGAACACGTTAAAGAACCATAGGAATCTATTCGATAATAAGAGTAGGGCAGGTTCCCGGATTCCTATGTATCTTCCCCCTCTCTCTGGGGAGGCTCTAAATAACATATAACGATGAGCCGTTAAACAACATTCAATTCAATTCAATTAAAATACCTGTGATTGAATATGCGTAAAATGAATAAGTTAAAGCCGCTTATAAATGTGGCTATATAGAATTCTCAAAATATGTAAGTTATTTTAAGTGAGGAAGTGTCGATTCTTACGGATGGCGG